>BDUI01001957.1:44694-59665 GCA_002335545.1 Apodemus speciosus
AAAAAAAAAAAAAAGAAAAGAAAAGAAAAGAAAAGAAAAAACTGAAGCTCTGAAGCTGGGTCGGCCACCTGGGAACTTAAGTGGTGTGCTTGGAGCTTGGATCTAATCTTACCAAGTCTGTGGAGATTTGAGAGGGGTTCCTGGCATGGGGAGCCATGAAGTCAGATTTCCATGCCATGGAGTATGGATGGCAGCATATGTAGAACATCGGGAAAGAATCAGGAATCCTGCATGTAGACTGGCCTGTTTTATAAACTGTGTAGTTCCCAAAGCCCGTGGTTGGGGGCGTTCTTAATTGTCATCCCTGAGCTACCTCCCTTAGGGCCTGCCATGAGCCCTTTCCCCATGGGACGTTACCTAGTGTAGGTCTTTATTTTTGGAAAATTAAATACAAACAGACTTCAAGCTGCAAAACAGTTACTGGGAGATAGCATTTTTTTGTTTTGGAGAGCTACTTTGAATGATAGCATGGGGAACCTTCCAAACAATTCTAGATGGTGCAGCAAAGTCCAGGTTGTGGGTTGGGACCTGCTTTCTGCATGCTGGCCAACACACTAACCAAGGACATAATGTTTTATTTATTTACTTGTTTATTCATGTATTCATCACAGCCCTGAAGATGGAACACAGGCTTTGTCCCATACTCCTGAACGACATGTACCCAATCCTTCTTGTTTGTTTTAGAAACTCCCTTTCCATTTCTAGTCTAGTGGTGAATGTTAACACTCATCTTCTACGTGGCCAAGGTCAAGTTCCTTAGTCTTCTGGGCCTTGGTTTCTCTGTCTTCTTATGAGGTTGGTTTTAAACGTCTCTTGTCGCCATCCAGCTTGGCTTTTTCTAGCTGCAGTTGAGCCTCATCAGGTAGTGGAGTGGCAGAAAGATGGGAAAATAAGGAAGATGGAAGAGAAGGGCACACTCTTAGAAGTCTTCCCCCTCTAACTGGAAACTGAGTATGTGGCACCCTGGTCCAGCCTGGAAGAGTGAGTGAGCTCTCAAGTCAAACATGCTTACTATTTAAACTGGCATCTCACCTCTAGTTTCCACTTTCAAATCCAAAATGCACTTGGTTTTTTTTTTTTTTTTCTTTGTTTTCTGTGTCTCTAAGTCTCAGGAGAGAATACCGCTCAGGAGACCATATTGTTTTGGGTAAGGTAGGAACCTATAGGAAACATGTCCTTCATTAACAATATGACGATAAAGCTGAAAGGCATTGGAGCAGGACCTTGAATCAACCACAGAGAGCATCAACCCGGGTCCCCCTTGACTGCCTTTCAGAGGCTTCTGGATTCCTGGCCACACTTCAGTAAGTTTCCTATTGCTGCAGAAAAAACATAGAAAAGGTCTAAAAATGAGCAACAGCTTAGAAGTCAGCTACAGTAGCACAACGGAAACTGACGAACCAGGTCAGGAGGCAGCAAGGAAAACATGGCAGGCAAGGGAAGAAGGGATCAGCGGGGGCACCCATGGCAGCTGACTGGAGCTGACGGGCCACCTACTACAGAGGCTTCCAACTGAGACTGGTAGAAGTATTCTGGGGTGGGGGGACTCAAGGGGGAGGAGAAAGTCTTTGGGTATTTTCTTCAAGCAAAACTCTTAACAAAGTTCTAGGTTGACTTAGGATAAGGCAGCAAGCAGCACAGGCTCTCTGCAGCATCTTTCTGGCTATGGCAATCATTATTGTTTACTAACCAGGCATTCTGATTGGTAGTCATTGTTTACAGTTGATAAAGTTAGGAAATGAATCATCCTTGGTGTATTCGTTAGTAGACAAACAAACTCATGGAAAAAGAGATAAGTTAGGAGAGAAAATACTGAAGGGTGAAACATTTGAGGACTGTTTGTATTTTACCCAGGAAGAAACAGAGACTCAAGAACTAGTTTGTTCAAAGCCATAGTGACTGAGTGGCCCCTTCAAAGCTGGAACTCAGATCGCTTACCCATCAGTTGGATGCTTTCCCCTCTATTCCACTGGCCCCTAACACTGCCCATCCAAACACAGTAAAGTAGGGTCTTCGGCAAGGTCTCTTTAAATGGATGAAACCCATCACTTATGCCAGGAAAGTGTCTGACTTGACTTGTTCCTTGACCATAAAATGATATAGGTTGACAAAATGGGCTAAAAAAAAATGCAGAGCCTAGGCATTTATGTTTTTTTTCTTGTTATAACAGGTTGTGTGAAAGAGTAACTTATGAAGGAAAGAAATGTACTTGGGCTCATAGTTCTGGGAGGCTAAGAGGTCCAAGAGCATGGCGGTAGCATATGGCAAGGATGTCAAGCTGTTTTGTATCATGGCAGAAGGGTGGAAGGCAAATGAGCATGTGTGGAAGAAATCGTGCACACGCTTTATAACAATGGACTGTTATGGGAGCCAATCCAGTCCAAGCAGAGCAAGAACCCACTACCATGAGAATTAACACAGCCCTGCAAGAGCAACAACGTTAACCTCCCTCCGCCATCATCTTTCAGTACCATCACAATGGGAACCGTAGCACTTGACTCTCTCACCGTTGTAACAAAATACCTGGGCAAGAGCAGCTCAAGGGAGAAAGTTTACATTGGCTCACAGTTCTAGTGTATTGTTCACCATGGTGGGGAAGTCAGCCCAGGTCCCCAGTTCATGCCGTTGTGCTGCCCTTCTGCTCCAATGAACCTAATCTAAATAATCCCTCATTGGCGTGCTCAGGGACTAGTCTCCTAGGTGATTCTAGATCCTGTCAAATTGTCAATATTTGGCACCACAGGAATCAAATTTCAATGCATTTTTTTTAAAAGAGAAAAACATCTTAAAGTAATAAGCCATCGACTAAAATGTATATGTCATGAATTACTATTACTGTGAGAAAGGACTTCTGGGATGATGCTAAATCCATGGAAGCTCTCATTTACATTAGATTAACATCCTGCTCTAACATGAACTAGAACTCTCTTTGATTTGGTGACTGTTTTATTGTGCCTCTAGTGTCCCTGGACTGGAATCTCAGAGTATCTGTGGCCAAAGTGGAGCTTGGTAAAATACCTTGGGAAACAGCAACTTTGCTTTTATCAGGCACAAGAGAGTCACTGATGTGTGGTGAGGAGAGCCATACAGAACGGAAGCAGCTGCAGACAGTAAATAAAATACATGCGGGAAAAGCAGGTGTGGTGGTGCATGCCTGCTGAAGGATCAGGAACTCAAGGTCAGCCTTGGCTACTTGAGACCCTATGTAAAAGAAATAGATAGATAGATAGATAGATAGATAGATAGATAGATAGATAGATAGATAGATAGATCTATAGATAGAAGATAGATAGAAAGATAGATACATGGATATATGGATAGAGAAATGCATAGATACATAGACACATTCATAGATAAATGGGTGGATAAATGGATAGATAGATTTTACATACATACATATCCAAACAAATAAATACATGGGTAAAACAAAAATCTGGGGCCACCGAGATTACTCAGCAGATCAAGGTACTCGCTACCAAATTTGACCACCTGAGTTTAATTCCCAGGACCCACATGTAGAAGAAATGAACTCCTGTAAAGTGTCCTCTGACTTCCATGAGCATGTTTAAGCACTTGTGTGCCCATGCACATGCAATACATACTAATTAATTAATTAATTAATTAAAGTATATACATGAGAGTATATAAATGAGGAGGGACTCTGCAACTTGAGCAGCTATTTGGCTTTTCTTGTTTTGTAGGAGGCAGGTCTAGAAAAATCCCGTTCAGACAATGAAAGCAAATGCTTCACACCAGCCACAAGCACCAGGGCTTTGAAGCATTGGTGGGAGCAGGGTATGGACTCTGGATCCACCGCCCATCCGGGCTCCTGGAACCCTGGCGTCCTTGGATGAAATCTGCCCCCTTCTTCCTAGGCTTTCCCCAGGAATGGTGCTGCCTGCTGGGTCTATGGTTCTTTTGGCTCCTTGCTTTCCCTTCTCCCCTCTACTTGGAGGTGGTATTCACCAGCCCTCTCCCACCAGATAAGGAAGTCTTGTTCTTCCTGATCCAGGAGAGCAAAACAGTTCTCATTCCCTGGGGGCTGGGAGGGCCCAGAGAGGGAAGTTCTGATGATTGTAAGCAGATCAGTTAGTGGCCTGAGCAGCTCCAGGGGCTCCTGGTCCTCATATCCTTCCCACCTTTTTCTTGTGCCTTCATTGACCACTTGGCTACCTTGTACATGCTTAGAACCTTGCAGCAAGCAGAGAACAATACACCTCAGCTCTAAGGAATGATCTCGACAATGTGAGGGTTGGCTGGGGAAGAAAACTACAGTGTACTCCTCATTAAACCTCCTTTTGAACCATCCAGCCCTTTCCTGCCATCCAGAGGGGTCTGTCCTGGTACATACATGCTGCTGTCTTGGGCCTACCAAACAGGTCGTTCCACCTCCAGCTTCCCCTGCAGCCCAGATAATAGAAAGCTCAGGCCAGCCTTGAGGCCCAGACTAAGTTTCTGTAAGTTGGACAAGGGCCCCAGAACCTGTGGTGGTACAGTGATTCATGGGTCAATGCTTCTTAAAGGTATCTATCTACTCTTGCCTTTATCTACAGTAATTCTCTCTGTAGGACATATGAAGGGACTGTGCAGGGCAAAGATTTTTGCTGGGATTCCCTATTCCAGGCTGCCCCTTCCCACACCAAGGCAAATATCTGAAGACATATTTTCTTCATGGTCTAAAGAGTCACCCTTGATCTCCAAATATCCCACGTTGCCATTTTACATTTTATTAAGGAAATAAGAGTAGAGTGAAAGTATGACCATTTCCATGTGGAGGCCTACGAAGAACACATGAGATGGATCACATATCCTGTTAATAATGTTTACACTGCACAATCTCTCTGGAGCATTTTCCTAAAATAAAAGGTTCCATTGGCCGCGAGCCAGAGTTCCCCATGCTGCCATGTTCCCATGTGCAATGGGTTCTAAAGCTGCCTTAAGATTGTCACTTGTCTACTCACGGTCTCCTGGTCTCTGGGGATAGGTGAAGTCCCCATTCCCTTATCAAGGTCAATGAGATCGAAAGGAAATTACTATTGCTCTCTTCCACTGAAGCAAGATGTTGAAAGAAAGCCAAGTGGAAGAAGGTGGCTTCTATCTCTGCTCTTGTGAAGAAGTCGGGGGCAAAAAAAAAAGAAAAGAAAAGAAAAGAAAGAAAAGAAAAAGAAAAAGAAAAAGAAAAGAAAAGAAAAGAAAAGAAAAGAAAAGAAAAGAAAAAATGATGTGAATCCTGTCTGAGAAAAGACCTAAGAACCTGGCACTGGTCAAGATACCTAGGCTAAAAGAGACCTCACCTACCTTGCCAAATGTCCCCATTACAACCAGCTTTAGCAGCAAAGAGCTTTCCAAACTTGCCTTCTGTGGTTAACTGGTCCACATAGGCCTGGGACAGTCAAACAGCAGGACCAGCTCTCTAAGCTTTTCCACAGCTATAGGTCAGAGACAAAGCAGGAAGAGAAGCAGAGGCTGTGGGCCTGTGTTGAAAAGAAAGCTCTTATCAAAGGTGAAATCCCCACTAAGAGACCATTTGTCCCTTGAACAGTGGTCAATATTGTTACTACCTTTGTGGAGAACATGAAGACTCTGTGATGCTGATCTCACATGGTGTAGACCCCATAAGCCTGGTGGTCCTCCTGCCTGTCCTGTGTTACAAGATCTGTTCGAAGGGGAAAGGCCGGGCCGGGCTGTCTGGTTCACAGGAAAACATGTACTCACTGTTGCCTTCACACAGCTTAACTCAGAAGACAAGAGGGCTCCAGCTAAGCTGATAGAAGCTGTTAGGACCAATGACAATGACAGATATGACATAATCTGTTGCCTCACTGGAGAAACATACTTCTTCATCCAAAATCTATGACTGTCATTGCCAAGATGGAAAAGGCAAGGCCAACTTGCCATCAACCGCCATTAAATCTACACCACAGAGGTTTCTGTTCATGAATATAATTATAAAGTGTTTTTTTTTTTTAATTGAGACAAGGTCTTTCTATGTAGCCCTGGCTGTCCTGGAACTCACTCTGTAGACCAGGCTGGCTTCGAACTCACAGAGATCTGCGTGCCTCCCAAGTGCTGGGATTACAGGCATGTGTCATCACTGTCTGGCTTTAAAGTTTTCTTTAAGAGAAACAAATTAATAGCTTCTTTATTTGGCATTATTTTTACTGATTTGTTTTAAGAAATATGAAATATTTACAAGAAAAATTTTGGTCTTTCATTTTCATCCTGGACAAATCTTTAAACACAGTCTTAAATGTTCAACTGAATGTCTTTCTCTATGGATTTTCAAAACCCATTCACAGTGTTCAGGGAGGCGCAACAATGAGTAACAACATCAAAGGGAATAAAAATATCAACAACAACAAAAACTTCCAAAAATAGTCTTCAGTACAAAAGAGAAACAGCAAGGCAACATTCGCCAAGTCACTTTCTGCTATAAAAATATTTTGAAAATAGAAGTCATCTGTGAAATAAAAAAAAATACTGATAAGTGACCTGCAATTAAATGCACTGGGAACTTTTATTTTTAATAGGCCCAACTGGAAATAACACAAATGCATATGCACAGATAAAGAAATAAAAAAAAAACCTGTGGGATAGCCACACAGTAGGGAAAATTATTCAGTAATAAAGTGAGAGCTGTGCATAGTGGCATACACCTGTAATCCCAGCATTTGGGAGCCTGAGACAGAAGGATTGTGAGTTCTAGGCCAACCTGGGCTTCATAGCAAGACCTTCTCTCTAAAACTCGAAACAAACAAGAAAACTAAGCAAAATGTTACTACATTTTGAATCTAAAAAAATTTTTTTACTATATTTTGAATCTCAAAATAATTATGTCAAGAATCTCCAGATAAAAGAGTATATACCATATGATTCCACTGACATAAAATTCTTTAAAAAGCCACTTAATTATAGTGAGGGAAGCAGATCAGGGGTTGCTTCGGGATGGCGATGATGGTCAACAGAGGACTGACTGCGAAACAGCATGCAGAGTCTTTTGGGGGTTATTATTGAGTTGAATTAGTGGGTGAGTGTATTTGTCAAAACTAATCAAATCACAAAAATATAATATGTGTTGTTTATTTTATATCAATTATACCTTAAACTGTAAAAATTCGACTTGGAGCAAAAATTCTATTAAGTGATGTTGAAGTAACTTGATATGCATTTCCCATTCACTTTTTCATTTCTGACCCCATTATCAAAGCTAGAAAGGTGAAATGCATACCTTTGCAGCTCTCCTTGCAGCTGGACATTAGAAAGTGAAACATTTTCAAATCCATGGAACCTCCCTTCCTTTCTAATTACACTCTGTAGTGCTCAGTAAGAATCATAGAAAGTTAAGGACACTCTGCTGTGAGGGAGACAGTTGTTAATCTACTGGGACTTCCGCTGACTTTTTTCATTTGCATTTTTTCCTACTCATCTGTGTCCCTGGTGACTTCTGAACAATTTCGAATTATTCAGATCTCTTCTTCCCCAGGCTAACAATCTTGATTCTATCTTAAAAGATAGTTGAGTCTAACTCTAATTTGATATGTGGGGAAATTGTGCCATAAAGAAATGAAGGATTACATCTGATTTTGAGGAAGAATAGAAATACAGAGAAGATTAAGGGAAAATGGAAAGGGGGAAAAGAATCTGATCGAAGCTTCTTGCTGGTCAAGAATCAAGAATGTAGCACATTGGGCTGGGGAGATAGCTCAGTGGGCAAAATGCTTGTTCTGCAAGCATGAAGACAGAAGTTAGATAGCCAGCATCCATGTCAAACACTCGTGCAGCTGCACACCCCAGTGCTGGGGAGATGGAGGCAGACAGACACTGGGGGAATCGCTGGCCAGCCAGTCTAACTAAATTGGCATGTTCCAGAAGAGTGAGCGACTTTGTCTCAAAAAATAAGGTGAAGAATTGTAGAGGAAGACGCCTGGGATCAACCTCTGGCCCTCTAAACATGTATCCAACCATGTGCATGTGCACACACAGATGTACATACATCAAATACACACAAAGAATTTCAGTACAACTAACATTTGCTGTGAAAAATTTTTGACATAAAACTAATATTTCTTTATAGAGAGATTTTTTATGTTAAAATAACAATGAACCATGCTTTAGGCCTGTATTAGTCATTTTTTCTATTGCTGTGATAAAACACCATGACCAAGGCAACTTATAGGAGTTTATTTGGGCTTACAGTTTCAGAGGGTTAAGAATCTGTCAGGGTGGGGAATATGGCGGCAAGCAGCAGACCTAGCACTTAGAGAAGATAGCTGAGAGCTTACATCTTCACTCACAAGCATAACGCAGAGAGCGGGCAAGCAAACTGGGAATGGTTCCAGGCTTTGAAACCTCAACGCTTGCCCTCAAGGACCCACCTCTTCCAGCAAGGCCACACCTCCTAAACGTACCCAAATTTCACCACCAACTGAAAACCAAGTATTCAAATGCCCAAGATTGGGGGTGGGGAGAGGTCTAAGCTAACATAACTGTCAAATATGGCCTTACTTTTTTTCCCAGATGTTTTCTGAGATTTTAAAATCGACACCAAACCTTTGCTTACCAGGTAAATAAAGATGTTTAAGGCATAAAAACATTTTAGCTTTCCCCACAACCCTTGCGACTTTGGGTTTTACCTTATCAACTTCAATGCTGTGTAGTGCACATCAGAACTAATGTCTGATTTCATTTACCAAAACCGAAACGGTTCCATAGCAACCCTTTCAGAAGCCATAAAAAACAATGCATATGCGAGAAGCCATAGAAACAACACATATGCCTACTATAGAGACGATCACGATCCTCCGTTGAGAATCCCACACCCACATTTGGGTATATTTTATTCCTTGCCTCAGTTTCTTTCTTCCTACGAATCCCAGAACTTAAAAAAAATCTATATGAAAGATGTCTTTTAATACACTCTTTTTTTTCCTGTCAGGAAGGCAAGTATCCCACATCACTTGAGTATAGGTCTCTAAAGGAGAAGGGAACTCTTCAGGTTACTTACTGGCAGTAGTTCTGATCTGTCTCCCCTGCTACATTGTCATTTACTGTCTTACAAGACAGAAGAAGAAACTGATCTAAATATTTCAGATTTCCTAGGTCAGATTCTTGTGTGGAGCCTGGATATGGTATTTCTGAAGAGCATTAATTTTGGTGGGAGCTTTGTTGTAATTTCTTCATGGATGTATCTCCCACACCCTGATTCTAAGAACAACTACTTCTCTGTCTCCCGCTTAGTTTTGTTTCTCTTCAGTTGCGGTCTTCTAGGCTGGTGAGATGCCCTCACTGTGCAGAGATCTGCAAAAATTTCAGTAAGAGTTGTAATGTGCTGGAATAAGTATACCAAACCAGAATGAAAAGCTCCGGATGAAATGTTAACACTTGGGAGGGGGAAACAAGAAACCTCTGTGAAGAGAAACCCAAAGCCCCAGAGGAGCCTGGGAGCTAGAAAGTTCAAGTAACAATGATGCCTATTCCCTCTTGGATGCCTGAAACGCCTTTTACTCAAACTCAGGTTATCTCAGAACGTTTAAAAAAGACCCCGAGGAAGGTGAAAAGAGGCAGAAAAGAAGTATAGAAGGAGAGCCCAAGCCTCCTCAGGAGAAGACGCACATGTATGAGAGCATATGGGAGAGAACGAAGAGCACAGTAGGGGACAGAGTTAGATTTAGAGGAGTTGAAGTTTGAAATAAAAAGCATCCTAATCTCCCTCTCGATGGATTTAAGCCTGAATCCCACATAGGAGGACTTGTAATAGACTGAGTTTCAAATCTCTGGGATTGGTTTCTAGAAATATAAAGCTAAGGATCAGAATGCCTTTCAACCTTATAAGCTTTTTGATTTGGTTCAGTATGCTAGAGTCACAGATCATCTGTTCCATATTCATCTCTGTCTGTCTATCTAATTATGTATCTATGTATGTATCCAATTATTTATGTATCCATATATGAATCTATTTATCTATGTATCTATCATGTATGTATGTATGTATGTATGTATGTATGTATGTATGTATGTATGTATGTATGTGTCTGTCTGCCTTTCTATCCTATGTCTATATATCTATATCTGTATATTATCTCTATCTATATCTTTTATTTAGTCCCAGAGCTGTTGTGGGCCAAACAGCAAGGTAAAGAAGAGACAACTCCAGAAAGAGCTTTCTTACAAAAGTAGGTCACCATGTGTGTTGCCTAGCACTGCATATGAGGGAACCACCAGGTGAAGCTGGAGGCAGGCCACAGGATGTTTAACTTCTGAGAGCCCTCTCCATTTTCTCTCCTCTCCTCTCCTCTCCTCTCCTCTCCTCTCTTCTCATTCTCTCTCCTCTCCTCTCCTCTCCTCTCCTCTCCTCCTCCCTCCCCTCCTCTCTTCTCATTCTCTCTCCTCTCCTCTCCTTCCTTTTTCTCCCCGGTTCCCTCCCTCCTCTTCACTGTCATCCCATTTCCTCCACCTGCCCCTCACTCTTTATTGGCTTCTGTCCTCCCAGATTCCCAACATACCATTGTAATCAGTAATTTAGAAATCTTTGAGCACACAAGGTTTAAAGACCATAACTAAGGTAACAAAAGTTGCAGGGGAAAAAAAATCCAAAACCATGAGGCCCAGAGAAGGAAAGTCATAGACTTCAAAGGTAATTTGTCCAAGGTCATAGGGTTTGTTAGTGGCAAACTAGGAGCTCAGTTTCTCTGAGTTCTGATCCAAAATGAAAACAAGAGCAAATGAGTAGATCTCAGACAATACTACAGTGCAATTAAAGAAAGCTTTTTGTCAGGTGTGATGGTGTATGCCTGTACTGTAGTCTTAGCACCCAGGAGGCTGATAGTAGGATTGTGAGTTCCAGGCCAGTTGAAGTCACGTAGGGAGATGCTGCCTAAAAAAGAAAAAAAATTAACAAAACAAAACAAAACAAATAAAGAGAAAAGAAAAAGAAAAAGGGAAAAAAGAAATAAGAGCTATTTCCTGTTCCCCATGACTGCTATATCCTGGAGTTTTGCATAATGAAGTTAACTGTGCTCTTAGGCAGGTTTTCTCTTGTTTTTCTATTGTTTTGGAATTCTGGACAAGAACCAGCAGTGACGTCAATGTGTTTTGATGATTGGTCGATAGTGAGAATGCAAAGAAGATCTTTTGTAACAACATAGAAATTAGAATTGGTGACATCCACTTGGGAAATAACAGTTCTGTAACCAGGATGCTGACCTTCAACTATAGGTTTTCTTATCCTGTTGTTTCCTGTGGGATCAACAGATTTATGTTCCAAGAAAATAATGGTTTTTCTATTATCTGAGTGCAATTAGAGAGCAAGTTTGGATAGCATCCATAAGTTCCAGGTGGCTTGCTTTGTGGAGAGGATGAAATTCTCATCTCTTTAGAAACGAATGGATGTGATGTGAGTACCTTGAATGACAACTCTCAACAGAAGGAGGACAATAGCCATCCATTTCCTCTCAAAGTAAACAATGTGAACCTAACTTTAGCAGTTACATTACCAGCTATGAACCGCTGGGTCAGTAATTCCTGTGTTAAGATGCCCTTTGCTCCTGGAGATACAGAAACACTTGTCTGGGATTCAGTTTCAGTACACTGTTGTTCTGTCGATTCTAAGATACTACTTGTCTAAATGCTTTCTGGAATTTTTGGATGCAGCACATCTATACTGTCATTCATTTATACATAACTCATTGAAACTTTTTAAATGAGTAATTCTAAGTATAATTGACATTAGAACTTTTTATGTGAAGTTCTTTATTTATAATAAAGCTGGTACTATATAAGAAAAAGAAATTAAAAAAATCTTCCACAAAAATGCACAAAAGACAATTTAGGTTGGGGCACATTTTAAAACATGAGGGCTGGAGAGATGGTTCAGCATTAAGAGCACTAGATGCTCTTCTAGGGGAGGCAGGCTCACAACAATCTTGTAACTTCAGTCTCAGGGGGATCTGACACACTCTTCTGACCTCTGAGGGCACTAGGAATGCACATTAGGAACAGATGTGAATGCAGAAAATATACCCCACAGATAAAATACATAAATAATTGTTTTAAAAATAATAAAAATATTTGTCTGAGCTAGTGATTTGGAGTAAAGCAGAGCAATGTATTAGGTCATTCACAAAGTTTCTGTAAACCTTGGAGTGACTTTTTCAAAGTATAGAAACCTACTACTCTCTAAAGTTGGCCCAAGGCTTCTTGTTGCACAAAACCCTAGGTAGAGGCTCAGACTCTAGCCAATGTATTTAATTTCAGTTTGATCAGTTTTTATGATTAGTCTGAGATCTCAGAGAAGTATACCATAAAATGGATTTTGAAATAAGAACTTATTAAGGGAGATGAGATCAGATAGCGAGGGATGCTGGGAGAGACAAAAGACTGCAATGTAAGCCTGAGTGTGGGTCAACATGGGACAGAGGGGCAGGGTGGGGTGGGATAGGAAAGGAGTCTTCGTGGAAGAATTTATACTTTCCCTGTACTCCAGGGAAGATTTGGCAGGGTCACCAAGGCTTCATGCAAACCAAGGTCAGCCAGCAGTCAGAGGAGTTCTGTGTCTCCTAGGAATAGATGGATGTTAGTGACTCTGCCATGTAGCAACTGTGACCTTAGCACAAATGCTGGGCTAGATTTCAGAGTGTCAGGGCCAAAACCTTGAGCCAGTTCTGTTCTCTGTAGCTTGAGGTCTGCAAAGCAGATTCTTATAAGTGCTACACAGTTCTGCTTTTAGTTTACACTATGTCCTTTCTTTGTTCAGTGATGTTTTGGGGGGTTTCTGTGCTCACAGGCCCACCTAGGACCCTGAGTCTTTAAAGGGAAAGAATCGGGAAGAGGGGGACTGAGAGCCTCTACCTGAGGCTTAAGTTGGTCACCTTGAGCATTGTCTCTTTCTTTACAGGGTCCTCATCCCAGGATCTCAATGCCATGGTCCTTCCATGGCATTGTATAGATCTTTTCCTGTTCCAGACACCTCAACTTTCCTTCCCAATTAGCTTAATCACCAAGGCCTAGAAAACATGAATCTAGACATGAGGCAGGGAAGTGGAGTTAGAGTTAGAGAATGTCAGATACAGCCTTTAAATCTTACAACAATGGCTACTACTGTTAGCACCTGGATGGAGAAAGATGGAGGCATCCTAGTCTCTGAATTTTGCCTGCTTTAATCTACACGATTGCATGGAGAGATAGTAGTAGATCTATTAGTGTACCCACTTGTTGGATGAGAAAGCTAAGACTCCGTGCAAGCCTTGCCATCATTGACTCAACTTTAAAGGGCTCAAGGGCAGATTTCACAGTGAACCAGAAATTCAGTGAAGGAAGGGTGAATTTCATCCGAAGTTGGTGTTCCCTCTTCCAAAACTCTAGAGACTGGGCAGGATTGGAGCTTCTCTGCAAACTGTTCCCCTGAAGGCCATGATCACCTGCCTTGTGGCTGACACAATGTCACTCAGCTCCAGCCCACATGGCTTGGGGATCCTACTTTAGGCCCTCCTTTCCAGGAGATTTCTCAGCTGCTGCCCTGAGAGGAGAGGAGGAAGGACAGTTCCGAGTGGAAGCCAGGCTAAAGGCCTATCACTGCTCCACGAGGGCTGACGGGAGGGCCACGGTGATGCAGCCAAACTTTCTCCACACCAATAAGCACTGCTGAAGTGAACACTGTGAACTAGTTTTCTATAGTACTAGTCCAAAGAGACTTCATTATTACTCTAGGTTTGATTTTACACTTTAAACGTCCACAGGATATCAGTTCAGACTTAATATTTCTATGTGAAGGGGGTAGAAGAAGAAGTAGAAATCGGATGAATAGAGGATATAGAAATACTACTTCAAATACAAAACAATAGGTATGAGATAGCTCAGTGACTAAAAGAGCTTTCCACGAAAGCCATTTTGCTCTTGGCCATGTTTCCATGACCTCATTTTGTTCTTCAGAATTCACATATAGGTAGGAAAGAATCTGCGCCATAAAGTTATCTTTTAACCTTCACCCATGCACCTTAGCATGCATGCTCACACATATATCATGACCAAACACAAAATAAATAAATAATAACATTAACAACAAGACACAAAACAATAAAATCACTAGACATAAATTCAGCCATGAATGTGAGAGATCAGTATACCATTATGACATAGATGAAAGCAATCAAAGACATAAATAATTGGTATTTTATGCTCTGGGGATATAGAAGAGTTAATATTCTCAAAATGTTCACACTACCCAAAGTCATACACAGATTCAAGATTTTTTTGAAAAGTACAATAATATTTGTCACAGAAAATACAGATTCTGAATAGCTAAAGCAATTTTGAGAAACAAGAAACTTGGAGGCATTATGTTTTCTGTCTCCGAATCATAGTACAAATTGATAATAGTAACTAAAATAGTAAAATGATATCATAAAACTAAACACACAGATCAATGCATGAGAATAGAAAGCCCACAAACACACGTGCACACACACAAGCAGGCACACACACATGGTCAACTACTCTGACAGTAGCACCAATAATACATAATTAGGAAATGAAAATCTCTTTGATAAATGATACTGGGAAAGCCGAAAATGCACCAGCAAGAGAATTAAATTAGGGCTGCAGGTGTAGCCATGTATTCAATTTCAAACACTGGGGTGGCGGGGAGAAAGAAAATTCAATAATAACTTATACCACATACAGCATTAACTTGAAATAGGTTAATGTATTAACTATAAAACCTAAAGATGTTACAAAAAAGCATGGAGGAAAAGATCCCTAACACTGGTCTTGGGAAAAGGCACAAAAGCAAAAATGAACATGTGTGACTATTGTAAATGACCTCCCATAATACAATAGCAAAACACAAAAATTGGGTTTAAAAAGGAACTAAAGAGACCTATGTTTTAAAGAAGGTATACAGATGGCCAAAAGATTTATGAAAAGGTGCTCAACATCATAAGTCAACAGCGAAGATCAATCAAAACTAAATAATAAT
>BDUI01001957.1:90271-104547 GCA_002335545.1 Apodemus speciosus
CCCTAGCAATTCCTACTGAAAAATTCAGCCGTTGATAGACTGAGGTTTGTGAGCTCTTGCCAAGTGCTGTAAATATTTCCACATGCCTGTTTCCTTGAATGTATATGACCTGGGATCTGGTCCCTCCTCTGCTTGGGCTCTCTTAGGGCTGAAGAACAAAGAAAACACAACCAGTCCAGTCTTTAGCTTTAGGACATCAGACCAAACTGCAGATGAATCCAGAGAGGAGATGGTGAAGAGATGGAGTGGAGAGTGAGAGGGCAGGAAGAGATATTTAGAGACACATTTAGACAATCGCATAGTGACTTTGTTTCTAGGGCCTGAGCAAGGATCATCATAACAACAATGATCATAATTTACCAAGACCTTTTACAAACACACAGTCACGTCCCATCCTGACAGATCTGTCAAATTAAATATTGCTTGCTGAGGACAACTTTGTGGCCTTTGTATGTGGGACTGCTACATCCTAGAAAGGTTATGTGATTTGTTCAGGACTAAAGAACAAAGAGGTGACAAATTGTCTAACAGTTTTTGGATTTTAAGAATTATGATTCTTTGCACACACACACACTGGGTACAGTGAGATAGGTGGTAAGAAGATAATGTCCTGTATCACAAGACTGCCCAACCTTTGTTTACTAAACCCCATCTCCTTTTCTCATAAGGATGCCTAGAAGATGCAGGAAGGAGAGAACTCCAAAGTACTGTCCCAAGGCAGCTGCTCCCACAGCTGCACTGTTAAGTCAGGGTCAAAAAGCAGGAGATCTGGGCTTAGACGGTTGAGATCCAAATCCTGGCTTTTGCCGCATAAACCTGAACAAGGTATTTCTGTGCCTTAATTTATCGACAAAATGGAGGAAATAGTGATATCTATATGATTAGACTGTTGAGAATGAAAACAAATAGGTACTTGAAAGTGTTCAGGATGGTATTTTCCATAGAACTAACTGCTGTTAAGTAAATGTAGCTTATCACAACTATGCTTCTACTATTATTAGGGTGCTCAGCACAAGTATGGCGCTAAAGGACAAAGAAATCCCACTGTGGAATGCAGCAGAGGCAGCTACACTAGGTTCTATGCTCCATACTGCCCTCCCAACCCCCATCATCCCAGTGGCAAGAGGGCTGGGAGGGAGTTATCTCCAGTCTTCTATTCAATTCTCTCATACCTGCATGTGAGACGTGGACAATCAACAGAAGCTTTTTGTTTGTGAGCTTGGTAACCTGAACAAGTGGCTAAAACCGTGACCTCAATCTCATAGACACCATGTTTGAAGGAACTCTACCAAAAGGCCAGCTAGACATTATCTATACACACAAACACACAGGTCTGAACACATGGGTGCTTGTACATAGCATTACAGCTGGGGTAAAATGGTAGGTGGGTAGATCCCCAGGATAAGGGAGGCAAAGAACCTATGTGGGGACTGGTTATCTAGCAACATCCACTTTCCTTGTTTCTGCCCAAGCTCATAGAAACAGGAAAGCAACTAACCCAGGAACTACCCTTTCGTCTCTCTGCCCTCCCAAAGCTTCCCCCCCTTTTATTCTTGAAGGTTTGAGTATCTGTTTCCTTCCTGTTTCTGGTCTCCCTTCAGCCAACTGTGCATCTTTTGCTGGCAAAAAGAGAGATGGTAAGAGCTTAACATAGTATGGACCAGAACCCGGAAGCTAGTCTGGAACCCAGTCTGGAGTTCTGGGGGCCTAGGAGATGGACAACAATAATGGTGAGGATTTAAAGCAAAAGCGAGGAGATTTCTTGATTTTTATTAAGACTCAGCCATAACAGTACCTCTTGGGCTGGGTGCTTAGGGCTGTGAAAAAAGAAGGTATGAGAATGGCCAAACAGGTTGCAGAAAAGTTATTCTACTACAAAACTCTAGAAGTGGTTTCTATACCCTTCACTCGGAGTGGAAAATAAGAAAGGGGAAAAAAGAAAAAAGAGAGGACTTGGCGTGTGTGTGTGTGTGTGTGTGTGTGTGTGTGTGTGTGTGTGTGTGTGTGTGTGATGTGTGAACTTGAGATTACAGATAGAGTTGAGCTTGTGTAACATCCTAAAGAATAAATAAGAGAGGAGGGAGAGCAATGTGGGGAGGAAGGAAGATGGCAGATCTAGCAAATGTGAGAAAAAGACACAACGAGAAGTGAGCGGAGCTGAGCCAGCGTGGCAGGGACAGCCGATCTTGCACTTTTCTCTTATCAACCCTACAAACATGAAAGTAGAGAACAGAGAAGGGCAAGACTGCGATGAGGAAGAGGTCCCAGGCCACGTTCTCCACCCACAAGTAGATGCTGAGTTCTTTCATATAAGCAGGCAATGCACCTACCTTCAGAGCAGGTCCTTTAAACCACTGAAGCCAGAGATGTCTGCAATGGGCACAGCTCCTTTCTCAGCAACGTTTGAATAGTAGGTAGCATGCAGAATAGGGAGAAATGTGATATAGAGTTGAATTTGTGATGAATGTTTCCTAGTCTCATAACTGGGTCTGGACCAAGAAATATGACCCAGCGAGGCTGATCCTACTCTCTATCCTCTTGACCTAGCAAGTTTACTAGGCTGGATACTTTGTATCTCTGCCACATTAAATTTAACTCTGTAGAAAGATAGGGGAAGACTTCTTTCCCATGTAATATTTACAACACATGAATGATGGTACACATGTGCACACACACATGTGTGTTTTAAGAACAAGGCCTTGCTGCCACATGTGGTTGTGTGTGCTTGTAATCTGAGTAGTCAGGAGGTAGAGGCAGGAGAATCACTGCAAGTTTGAGGGCAGCTTGTTTTAAGTAGTGAGTTCTTGTCTCAAAAGATAATCAATGAAACAAACCAATATGTAAACCAAACAAGTCCTTTTTTCTAGGGTTTACACACTCAATCCCAAGTGAGAAATCACACTCCATCATCAACACAATCTAAAACAAACAAACAAACAAATTCTTTTTAACATGCAATAAAACAAACCCCATGGCATTTGGTTGTTGGGAGGAGCAGGGCACTCTCCTGAGAAACTGGACTTCTCAAAAGGTGGAGACAGCATCTATCTCTTACATACTTCTGCAACTATTGATGGTCTAGCTGCTTGCTTATTTTTCTCAAAAATATTGCCAAATGGCAAGGAAAATAAGAATCCTGTGTAAAAGGAAAGCACTCCATGCTTGGTGCCTCATGAGGCACTCTCAGCCGAACCGAGAGCAAAGCCAAAGTTGACCAGGGCTGACAGGCGCGCATCTCAGCCTTCTCCAAGGCTCTCTGAGAATACCCAAGTCAGCTACAAAGCTACGCTGTCTGAAACCCTCCAACTTGGAAGCTCTGTATCACATTCAGAAATCTTGGTTTCCACTTCTAGCCTGAAGTAACAAAAAACAAAGGTCACACTGACCATGCTTTTATGAGAAACGAGAGCAAGCTGTAGGAAATTAAATTTTATGAGAGGGGCCTAGGGTTGGAGAGTTGGCTCTGTGGTTAAAAGCACTTCTTGTTGTTGCAAAGGGCCCAAACTCTATTCGTAGCACCCACATGGAGGCTCATCACCTCCTAGGGCACCAGGCACACGCGTGATGTGCAGATGTACACGCAGGCAAAATACTCACACATAAAATAATAAAAGTAAATCTAGATCTTTTTTTTTTTCCTTAAAGAGAGGGGTCCAAGCCGAGGCCCGAGGGAGTGCTTTCAGTTTAATACTTTTGAGGAACAGATTTGAATACTGGGAAAGAGCAGCATACAGACTAGCAGCACGCCAAGTTGAGAGTTCTTTTCAAAATCCAGTTCTCTGGAGAGCAGAACATTGTGGGAAAAATATGTGTAGGCTCAGAGTTGCTCTTACATACGGAGCAAAATGGAGCTGGTATCTTTAAAGGTACACAAATTTTAAAGCCCCATAGTCTTTAGAAAAAACAAACGGACAGATAAAGTAGAAAAATGGTGTCCATGTGGTTTTTCTTCACTTTCCTAATATACTCCCGACTCACCTAACTGCCCTCTTCAGGAAGCTTTTGTACAAAAACAAGTTTTTGTTTGCATGTCAAAATTTATGCTAGTTGTAAAGAGTTGTAAAGAATGAGCTATCACACAACTCTAGAAAGATATGATGTCGCTTAGAAAATTCACATAGTTTGCTTTCTTGTTTTATAGATAGATAATTGAGGTTCAGAGCAAGTTGGGATCACAGGTTCTGTAACTTCTAGCTGCTATCATTGAGTTCATCAGTTTGAGGGGCATGTTCAGATTTGGCCTGAGGTCTCACTCTTAGATTTAGAGTAAGTTTCACTTGCCAATACCACTAGGAAGAGGAGTTGTTTACAATGAGCACTCGAGGTCACTGGACAGTGAGACAAGGCTCCAGGCATACCCAGCTATTGGTTCCAACAAGCATGTTCTTGTTTGGTTTTCCAATGCCCCAGCCTCTCATCTTCCTTCTTTGTAGCACGCAGCAGGGTCACAGATTGGGACCCACCCACTTTGGTTGGAGAGGAGGCGGAGGAATGATTTGAAAGATGACTAGCCATTGGCCCTGTGGCCTAAAATACCAACATGATCTTACTCTGCTGGACCCCAGGCAAAAGCCTTCAGCCAAAGTCAGGGGATTGACAGATGTTTACTCAAAAGATACCTCAATCTCAAAGTCAACAATTTACTAGTAAACCCAATGAGACACTGAAGCAAGTAGTTAAAAACACTACGACGAGGAGAAAGACAGCTGGCTTGCTTCTGCCCCTCGTCACTTTAAAGCCTAGATTAGTCTTCTGTCTGCTCTACATACAGAAGAAAGTTTTTCTCCACCAGGGTAGTTCTCCAGCCTAAGCCATCTTGGACCAGTAGTGAACCTTCCTTACTATTATCCAATTTCTTTAGCAGTGAGAGCCCTAGCCTTGCCTCCCTCAGGAATTTCCAAGGACTGTACCTCTAAACTCCCCAATAAAAGGACCTCTCATCATGTGCGGCTCAGTAGTAAACTGGAAATCAAGGCTGAAAGAGCAAGGTAATGAATGGGCTTAGGGTTTGGAGAGTGAGCTAGGGCTAGCAACCAATACAGTCTTGCTCCTATTTCCCATCATAAGGGTCATATGCTGTCCCAGAAACCATGCTTGGGCTATATCTCCAACAAAATGGTCTGGCTGCCTCCTGTCCTATCTGATGCCTTTTCTGGGCTGGAGAGATTCCTAATTTCCTGCGACTTCTACAACAGTCTACGCTCCCTTCTCTCCTGTTTTTTCCCCCTCTCCCCACTCCCACCACCAGCCTAGACCTCAGTTATTTGTTTTACTCTCAAAAACCCTTTGCCTGTCAGTTTTCCCAGACCTAGCTCCTAGAGAGAGTTGGCTTCTCTGAAATGAGCTGAGGAAAGGACACTAAATATATACCTGGAGACGCACCAGAACCTCAAAGCCACAGGATTCACAAAGATTGTGTATTATCTGCTCTAGGACAGCCCAAACTCTACTTTCCTTCTATCTGTCCCTTGACCTGTGCCCCTGTTGGGAATTGTCTCATAGACATCGAAGTTACTTTTCTCTGGGACTTTCACTACTGCAGAACCTTAGACCCAATAAGCCATTATGTATACCTTCATGGCTAGACAGTGTTAGGTCTAACAAAGAACCACTTGGGTTTGCAGTACCTTCAAATACAAATTAATAGATTGTTAGGAATAAATGTCATGTAAGACATCAAGAAAATGTAAACATCATCATATTAATAGAAAAAACAATGTACCAACTTCCTTAAGTGTCCTTCCAGACTGGTTATCGGGCAAATGCTGGCTCATAAAGACAATAGCAAAATACTAAGTTTCTCCAATCTATTTGATATTCCAGGGCTGTGACAAAGGTGGCCATGAAATTTTAAATAGACTAAAGAAATTGTATGCAGGCAAAGATGTTTGGAATATCAAGATCTGAATTGTGACTTGGGCGAAGTATGATGGCACATGCTTATAATCCTAGCACTTGGGGGTCTGAAGCAGGAGGACTATCACAAGTAGAACGCTATTGTAGGCTACCCAGCGAATTCTAGGCCACCCAAGGCTACATGGCAAGAGCCTGCCCCAAAAGACAAGTCAATAAACGGTAACTTCAGAAATCTGAGGGTCTCAAGAAAGATAATTCTGAGGATGAAATGTTTACAAAACATGAGGAAAATATTTACAAAATGTAGTAGGGTATTACTAACTTCTAAAATAAAAACCGAGGCATTCTGCAAAGGCTCAGTATCAAAACAAACAAACAAATAAAAAACAAAAAACAAAAAACAGTGAAATCATGATATACCACAAGGACCCATGCCAAAGTATTCTCAGACCCTTGGAACATACCAAATTCCTTTCTGTCTCTTCCTGACCTATACTATCCATAGTTTAAGCCAGTAACTCCAGCTCCTCAGTGGACCTAGTCTGTGTTGGCATACACACTAGCCACTCCTCTGCAAAGACCACAGCACCACCGCCCCCTCCAGCTGCACTGTGAGGTATTGACCGGAAAGTCCCTGCCAGCCCTCCCCCTGAGTCTCCTATGATCACCTACTTTGAAGTCTGTTCCCCAGCAGTGAACCTCTTCCTGGTAAAATAGTGGTTTTTCCAAGTTTTACTGCATGCGCCTAAGGCCCCAGCGCTAGGCCTGATCACATCATATAAATACAGGGGCCTAATTTCGGTTCGGCAAACTGCTTCCCTTTAAATTTCACCTCAACTTTGCCACTGACCCTGAAGGCCACTAGCCTGCCTTCAACCACAAGGCAACACTCAGCAGGTTCCCCCCATCCCCACCCCCACCCCCAGTAACCACGGCAACATCCTGAGGGCCTAGCCTGGCTGCTTTCCCAAAAGCCCCTAATCTGCATCAAAGCAGGAAAAAGGTGGTCCCACGGAGTAGAGAAGCAGCCCTCCACCCAGAAGTTGTCCCATGGCGTCCAGGGACCCCTCCACTACAGTACCGTGTAGACTAGGTTGTTATGGACTGCCATTTACAGGCACTGAGTACACTCGAGATTTTCTCAAGTGGGCCCTGTACACTGCAGCGGGGCCAATGGGTCACAAGGTCTGAGGCACAAGAGTCCCAAGGCCCCTTCTGTCAGACAGCCCAGCAGAGCTGCGGACAACACGCCTCCTTGACTGAAGGCTGTGGAGGGGCATGTCTAAAATAATCCACAAGTGGGCATCCCAGAATTCAAGGTTTCTATTTCAGTTGATAATCCAAAAGTCCCCTCTTTTGGGGGTTATCAAGAGAGGACCCCCAGAACTCCAGAGGAACACTATGTTTTCCACTTTTTTTTCCAAGTAGGGAACTTGAGGAGATGGTGTGCACACTTCCAGCTATCCTAACAACTCAGAGAGGGAGCCAGATTTTCATGAAATGAGATCTCAAGCTCCCAGCTAGGTCCAGAAACCTCTCATCAGAACAGCTGAGGGGCTTCTTCTGCAGAGCGAACAGTCTGGAGTTTCCGGAGGTCACTGGAGGGTCTCCGTGCTAGGGAGTCTGCACACAGTCAAGTGCCCTGTAAGGTGAGAGCTATGTCTCCAACCCTGCCCAGTCTTAGGGATGACCAAGTCAGTTCCAAGCCAAAGCTAGAGCGACGGGTCAACATTCTAACTTCGGGGAGAAAGAATCTCCCACTGGATCATCACAGAGGTGTGGGGCGCCGGAGGCCGCGCAGCTGAGGTGCAGACTGAGTCGCGGGACCCATTCTGTATCCCGCCTCCCTGCCTCCTTTGAGGCTCGGCTTCCAGTGCACAGTGAGCCGCTTGCTCCCCGGGAACGGCAAGCGACCGCACGGCCTGACTGGGCCGTACCCACAACAGGCAGAGACGCGCACACCCCCGCCCCCCTACTCCTCCCTTTCTCCCTGCCGACACACACGCCTGCCATGTGTTGACTCTGAGCGAAGAGTCATCAGGATTCCTGAAGTGGGTTTTGACAGAAAGCCGCTCTGGTCCCCCCAAAAGGAACAGGGGCTGCCGCGGGGGACCCGTTGATCGGTGCATCTCTTGGAGCCCTCCAACCTTCCTACTGTCCTGTCTACACGACTTCGCTTCCCGCCCCCGCCCCCCCCGAAATCCTCCAAATATTTTCCCCAGCACACACGGGACAAAGTACTTTAAACAATCTAGAAGGTGAGTCTGGATTTGTCCCAGGGCAAAAGTTCTTTGCTTGCCTGTAACCAATGCGTGCCCCAGTTCTCACCCCTGGGACCGCTTCAGCCTAGGTCTCCATCGTCCAGGCTAACCCATGCCCTAGCAGGACACAGGCGAGAAGGAGTGAGAAAGGCGCTTTGAAAGGGCGCCTTAGACCAAGACGTCTGGAGACGACGGCCGGGACAGACGCCCTCGGCCACAATGCCAGGTGGGACACGTGGGGCCACTCACCTGCTTGGAACTCCACTTGACGATTTTTCTCTTTTTCCTCCTCTAGTAGCATGGAGTAGAGGATACCAACAGAGTTATGGATGCCGAAGATGGAGCCGTTGCACCAGGTGGCTGCAAACACCACTATCCAGCCGAAGCCACCTTCGGGAGGCTGGAAGCCACGCGCGGTGCCTCGGGTCTCCACGGTGGGCGTGGGCTCGGCTTCTTGCACCGGCTCAGCCTCGAAGGCCAGCTCCGGCAGGGGTGCAGGGTCGGGTAGGGGTTGGGGCTCGGGCTCAGGCTGAGGCTCGGGCGGGGGCACTGGCACGGGCTCGGGCTCAGGCTCCGGTTCGGGCTCTGGCTCTGGCTCCGGCTCGGGCACAGGACTACACACCGGCTCCTGATATTCCTGGTTTGCCTCCTGACAGGGCCCCTCAGCTTCCTCGCTCGCCGGGCTTGGCAGCGCCATCGCGGCTAAGGGACTGACTGTGGCTCGCCGGAGGGAGCTGGAGGAGCTGTTGTCTGGCTGGTACTTGTTTCTTTCTGCTGCTACTGCTCCTGCCGCCGCTCCGAGCACTGCGGCTGCCGCTGCCTCAGCCCCTGCCTCCTCCTCCCAGCGCCCGAGCTGGCCAGCCTGTCCCGCGACAGACGGTCCCTCGAGCCCTCTCCTTCTCCTCCCCCGTCCAACCCCCTCCTCGTCTCCCCACGTCATCTCTCTCTCCTCCCCCTCCTCCTCCCTCCCACCTCTTCCTCAACAGGCAGCCGCTACAACCTCTCTTCTCCCCAGCCCTTCCTCCTCTTACTCGCCTACCTACTCTAGCCGCCGCTGCCGCCCCAAACTCCCTTTTCAAATTATTGACTCCTGTTCTTGTTCAGATGCTTGGAAGACGAATTAAATTGGCAAAGGGAGCAGAAACTACCCTGTTACCCTTCCTTCTCCTCTTCGCAGGTCCCAGAACCCACACAGATCGACATCTCGCCTCCAAGGAAGACCCTGCCTGCTCCTTGAGCCCACTCCCTCTTTGCTTTCAAGCAACTTGCAGCTAGATCGGTCCTGGGAACCTCAAGACAAGAGCTGGTCCGTGACAGACCCCACCCTGTCCCCGGGAGTCCTTGTGTTCTCACTTGGACTCGAGACGGGTGACCTAGAGGGTACAGCTTGGGCTTCGGACAGAGGGTGGGCACAATTTTCTCAAGCCTGGAACTAAGACCCCCCCACAGATCCGCGCACCCCTGAGAGTCTCCCCCTACCCCCGCGCTTCCCGGCAAATCCCTGGCGGGACTGAGGGGAGGAGGCGCAGCGGGGCCCGCCCCTCCGGGCAGTCAATCAGGGCTTTGTTTGCGCCAACCTGGAGCCCAGAGGAGCCACAGAGGGCCGGGTCTAGGCTTGGCCAGGGCAGACTCTGGGCCAGGGGCCGGGCCAGGAAAGAAGGGAGGCACGAAGGCACCAGAGGGGGCCAGGCCCAGGCTCCGGCGGGACGCAGAGCACAGTTCAGGTTACTCTTGGCTCTCTGTTCCAGAGAGCAAGAAATGGGGTCCAGATCTAGCTGCCAGTTTGGTCAAGGGCAGCCCAGCTCCTGACGTCCTGGTCAGGCTGGACTCTTGGGCCTGGACCTGTGCTTTTCGAGTTCAGAGAGGTATCTTTCCACCACCCACCTCTCTTACACCCACACTTCAGGCACTAACCTCAGAGTCCCACTGAATGTCCAAGACTCAGTAAGGGAAAGTTCTCAACGGAGTGCCTGGGAACTGATGGGGGAAGGGGACTCTGCCTTGCTGGTGAGCCACAAGGTACCATGTCACCTCTCACCTACTTGGTGATTCCAAGCTCCCCCGCCTCCCCTAGGGGTCTGCGCTTGCACTAGCAAAGAGGGTGAGCGCCAGTCCCATTTTACCTCGGATCTGATTAACCTTTCAGCTAGGTGAGACTGCCTGCCGGCTGGAAACACAGCTCAACGCGCCTGGGCTCCATCTGATGCCAATGAACACAGTCTTTAAGCACCCGAGAACAAGTACAGTTGGGTGGCAGGCAGGACAGGGATGTCATATGGCTTGTGGTTCCATGAAAAGAATCAGCCAAATTCACAGATCACAGGGTCATGGCAGTCCACAAAAATGGGCATTGTGCAAATGAGTAGTGCAGGTCTCTTATTGACAGGTGGCAAATTTTAGCACTTGCTTCTTGTGGCCTCCAAACTGAACCACAACTCAGATTAGCCATTTATTACTTTAAGGTCACGGAGGAAGGCAAGTAAAAGGTAAAATTTAAGGCAAGTGTTCGCACAGAAAAACCAGAAGCGCCTTATGATCTAACACAGGAGTGTAGAACTTCTTGCTGAGGTGGGGAAAGCTATCACCTAGCCAAGCAATGGGAGGGTTCTGGGCTAAGTTATGTACAACATGGGCCTTGATATCGAGTGGGCTTTTTAACAGGCGGCTTAGAGGTGGTTTCCTGCTTCAGAGCCTGCTCTGCCCCAGAGATGCAGAGACCCAGAAGGACTCTACTCATAGAAAGAGGAACGTGGAAGTTAATCAGGCCAAAAACTTACTATGTATGATGCTTCTCCCAGGGAACACTTGCATTTTAATAAAAACTCCACAGTGCTTCAGCCACGAGGAATGAGAAATCACCAACATGCTGAGTACTGAGACTGAAGGGTTGCTTTCCAGCCAGGGGACCCATCCATTGTTCGCATTGTCAGCTATCCTCTCGGACAGCTCTAGACTTGCAAAGAACCTGACTGAGACCCTAAAAAGAGTTTTTCCCCCCAGTCCCAGAACTGAGTAAATCATAAAGTTCTGTACCTCATTTTGAGTCCAGCTATCTAAATTCTATTTCCCTTTTGGTTTGAATCAGTTTTTCGATCCCAGGAATGGGGATGCAGAGAGTGGAGGCGTGCCAACACTCCCCGAGGCTCTCCTGTAAACCTAGCATCGTGCTAGGCGCTCTCCATACATGATGTCATATCGTATTCACGGCAATGAGGAAACAGGACCCAAGAGGTTAAGTCAGTTGAGTTTGCGAAGCCAGTAAGAGGTAGAACAGGTATCTTTGCCCATTTGTGTGAATTTCAAAGTATGTGCCCCACCCAGGAGACAGGGTTATGTGACCCATCATTCTCGTAACACACGCAGTGTATACCGCGGTCCTCCCCTCTTTTGAAGGTACAGGTGCTTTTTGATGGCTAGGGTACTGATATGTGGAGACCTGGGTTCGACTCGTGGTTATTTCATTGCAGCTAGTGGGACCTTAGGCAATTCGTTTCCTTATCTGCAATATACACTTTTGTCCAAGTCACAGAATTAGTAAATGTAATGCTGAGAGTTAAAAGCTTTATTTGGTATATGCAAGTGCTATGATTTCAATAAGTGTCTTCTAAAAACCAGTACATTAAAGGCCTGCTTGCCAGCTTGTGGCAGTGCTGTGAGGTAGTGGAACCTTGGTGAGGTGGTGCCTGTGGTAGAAACTTAAGTCACTGGAAGCATGCCCTCAAGGTGAATATTGAGACTGCGGCTCCTCCCTTTCTGTCTTTCTGCTTCCTGTCTGCCATGAGTGAAGTAAGCATCTTCTTTGCTATGTGTTTACTCCATGTTCTACTCTAATGACACAGGCCCAAAGGCTGTGACATCATATGATGATGAACGAAAATCTCCGAAACAGTGGTCTGAACTAACCCTTCCTTCCTTAAAAGTTGACTATCCTCAAATATCTTGTCATAGATAATAGAAAGTTAACCCAAGAGTGCCAGTGAAGATTTCTTGAGTCAGAGACACATCCTAGTTGCATCCTAGAGAAAAAAATAGTAGTAGTGATAGTATAGAAAGTAGCTTGGACTAATCAGAGGTATCGAAAATAGGCATCAAATGCATGTGATTTTTCCCATAAATCTCTAACTCGGTCTTGGTCAACAGACATTAGGGGTGACAGATCTTTATATTATTATTCAGATTTATTTATGTATGTATTTTATGTGATGAGTGCTCTATTTGCATGTATGCCTGTACGACAGAAGAGGGTATCATCAGATTCCATTACAGATGGTTTTAAGCCACCATGTAGTTGCTGGGAATTGAACTCAGAACCTCTGGAAGAACAGTCAGTGCTCTTAAACGCTGAATTATCTCTCCAGCCACAGCAGGTAACGCATCTTTAAAGGATATTTACTGTTTGTAGAATCTTCAGTTTTGCCAGGCCCAGGAGTAAGTAGCCAAGACTCCCTGTAACTCTTTATTTGATTTGTGTAAATTTGGACTGTGGAAAAGCCTCTTTGAAGGTTTTAACTGTTATTCCAAGTAAGACAACACATTTTCCTTCTGTACTTAACAGACTCAAGCCTGAAGTAGAATCATTCCAAATAGTTATGCCTTTTATTCCTTGTAAGAGAGGGAAAAACTGAGTGATGTTTTCCCAACTCAGAGGCACATTAGAATCACTTAGAGGGTTTGGTAAAATATTGACTCCTGGGTTCCCTGCAGTCAATAACTTCTGAACATAATATCTAGAAGTAGAACCTAAAACATATAGTTTATTTTTTATCAAGGCTTCTAGTAATACTGATTTACCACCTGATATGGAAACCATTGAGCTAAAACAATGGTTCCCCAACATTTGGACCTTAAGGACTAGTAAAGTTTCTCTCCAGTATCTGTGACCCCAACATAATATCAATTTTAAATGTCACATGGAAATGTATATCATCACTAGCATGGCATTAGTGAAATGATATTTTAACACAAGACTATAAAAATGTACAAAGAACATAGTCTTTAAGTGGGAAAATCTATCCTAAAAGAAGTCAATTGGCAACACTTTTTTTCTCATGAATCAGTAGGCCCAGAATATCAGACTGTCGTGGCATGCAGGTAGACGCTTAGGATTCCTTGGACTAAACAGCCTCTGAAAGACCCTTCTATTGCTCAAGTTTTCTATTTTATGTGAAAGACACTCCCTCACCTTAAGTGTTTCCTATTTAACATAGTTTTGTGGCTAAAATGGAACTCAGTGGGTATTCTTATTATCCCTGTGCCCTATGTCCAAGTCATTTTACTACTTGAGAATGCATGGTACATTGCGAGTATGCTCAAGAAGGCCTTCCCCTCCTTCACTCTGCCTTAGTCATCTTTATGAGGGTAACTTAAGACTTCTGATTATGCAGCATTACCTTGGCTCTAATAGCCAAGGAGAATTGATTGTGAAAAGGAGCTCTAGTAGTGTCAGTAACAACAACAATAAAACATCCAAAGGCAGAGAAGACTTTGGTTTCATTGTCCATAATCAAGGTGGGTATTGATGGGAACCCATATTACTGGGAAATGAATTTGAATGTTGACACCTTCTGATGGCCAAAGTGGAAGCATGGAAGAGAAAAGATACTGGGCATAGCTTGGTTTCAGTTCAAGCCAGAAGCCAATTCATAATAATAGGTGCATTAAAAACGAATCAATTGACCATATGCACAGGGCCTGCTTCCTGAATGCCAAGAAGAAGCAGTCTGTTCAATAGTGAGCCTATTATTAGAGCAGACATGGAGGGGAAAAGATGACAGAAGCTCCAGGAGCATTGTAGAAAAGAAAGAGGTAGGAAATACTTAACTCCATCCTAGCATGAGGAAAGTCTGAAGTGAAAGAATTAAACTGGTTTAACCATTTCTTGATTACAGTCAAGAAAAAAAGTGTAGCTATGTTTTTTTTTAAGCCTTTTGTTAATTTATGTTTAGCAGTCATTCAAGAAATACTTAACTCCATTTAGACCCCATATAGGTGCAGATTTCAGGAAGCTTCTTCAGTAGTGGGTTTCTATGCAGTGTTTTCAAGTTTTTTTTTTTTTTTTTTTTTTTTCTACCCCGAGCTCCATCCCAAGCCCTGATTCTGACTCTTCCTCAGAGCAGCAGAATACTGCTGGAAAGTTTGTAGGGTTTTTTTGTTTTTTTT
>BDUI01001959.1:83379-95767 GCA_002335545.1 Apodemus speciosus
GGAGTACTATTCAGCCATTAGAAACAATGAATTCATGAAATTCTTAGAGAAATGGATGGAGCTGGAGAGCATCATACTAAGTGAAGTAACCCAGTCTCAAAAGAATACCCATGGTATGCACTCACTGATAAGTGGATATTAGCCTAGAATATTGGAACACCAAAGACACAGTCCACATACCAACTGATGTCTGACTGAAGGAAAGAGTGGACTCTGGTTCTGGAAAGGCTCAATGCATCAGTGTAGGGGAATACCAGAACAGGGAATTGGGAAGGGTTAGATGGGGGAACAGGGGGAGGGAAAAGGACATGTGGGACTTTTGGGGTGCGGRGAACCAGGAAAAGGAAAGGAAATGTAAAKAAGAATATGTCCAATTAAAAAAAGACTACTAAAAAATAAAAATATGAGATAAAAGTTGTAAACTGGAAAGGAAAAATGTTGTGTTATAAAACCGAGGGTCAGGTAAGAATTATGAAACCGGTTTGGCACATAATTTTATGCACGGGAGTGAACTATGGTAARCATATATGTCCATAAAAGGTAAAATATCTAATTCTATATAAACAAATGTTCTATGTTACTGGAATATATTTTATTGTACTTTAATTTCTATGTACTGGTAGTTAGCATATATTGTATTATAGTTTAATTATAGACTTTTCATATACATATTGCTTCCTAAACACATGCTTGTTTTATCATCTCTGTCATTTTAAATGCTGTATCACAGACATGCTGTGTCTGAAGAGATGGCTCAGCAGGTAAGAGTACTTGCTTTTGCAGAGGATGACCTGAGTTAGTTTCAGGCGTCTACTGGGTGTCTCACAACTACTGACATCCTCACCTTCAGCTCTCTAGCTTCTGTTTCTGGTTTCTGGCATCTGGGTGTATGTGTGCATACACACACACAATAGAGATAGAGATGGAGAGGGAGAGGGGAAGTGGAAAGGACAGGGAGAGGGAGAGGGAGAGGGAGAGGGAGAGGGAGAGTTCACCAATGTGTTGCTCTGTCATGGGTATGTCAAAAAGAAAAATAATAAAAATAATTATCCTGGCTGCCAGTAATTATCAATTTGTTTCTGCAGAATATTACGATTGAGATGTTAAAATTTGTGGGGACATAATATGAAAAGTTGCTCCTAAGTGGAAAGCATGAGAGCAGATACAAAATACAGTAAGATAGGTTATGGCAGTGGATCTGCAAATGTCATGTGATCTAAGAAAATTCGGCATGYTCCATTCATACCAAAATGTGGAATGTGTTGAACGAAGAGTGAATTAATATAAAGCTACATTCTTTAAATGTGGCATTGTTTACGATGTGTAAATTGCAAACCTTTTAAAAATAATAAATATTCCCTCAGTCTGAGTTCGATGCCTGTACCCTTGTTTCATCAGGATGGCAACTCCTGTTTCATCTTGAAAGGATACACACAATTGGTTTGTTGGAACCCACTGAACTCCCCCAACACACACATACACACACACACACACACACACACACACACACACCAGATGGTAGGGTACAAGAGGTGCTGGTGTCATATGTGAGGACCTCCCTATGCAGGGGCATAGGACAGGAGTGGACTCGGAGAGCACACCGATGCGAGTATGCTTNCCATGGTTTTGCTCAGTGTAACCATGGTCCTTTGATGACACCTTTTATTCTCCATGCTTATCTTGCTCTGAAGTTTGCAGATTTCTTTAGGGTTGAAATTTCTTGTGGTTGATTTACTGGTTTTCCTAACAACAGCTCCTCACAGCATCTCATGCAGCAGAGTAGACTGTACCGGCTACATGCTAATATGTGAAGTAAAGCTGCTTTTCCTACAGTAATGATATGTGGGACCTGGCAGAGGCCTCTTGTTTCCATGGATCGGCTGAGCCATGTCACTGTGGAAAGCCGTGGTTGGCGTCACCACAGTTCTTCGTTCTAACATGGTTCCCCTCMTCTTAGAAACTATTACAACAGCAGCTCATTCTGAGGCTAGCATATTCTTTTCAAACATTTCAACCTTTTCCCTTGAAAAAAATCAAAGTTTGATCCTTATTAYTATTATGCATTTGGTTTAAGCAGACAGTCACCCTTACTTTTGCCTTGCTTTTCAGAACTTCAGTGGTGATATCACACTCTTACACAACACTTTCTATTTCTTCAAATCTCTTCATATTCAGATGAACTTCCACAAATTTCTATCACTTTTAAGTTACACGGAAATCATTTTCTATAGTGATGTCATTTATATGGATTTATTGACAGCAAAACAACACATAGAGAAAAAAATTTATAAGCTTTTTATTTCCCTTTAAATACAAAACCATTTTTAAATATCTGTGCTTACAAAATTTATTAATACCATTAGTTTCTAAGTGCTTCTATTTTGATTACATTTTTGAGAACTGATGGTAATAAAAGAAGCACTTCTCGTGAAAATAGTACTAAAATGCAAATGTTATTGATATAAGTTTATAATTTGTAATAATACAGTTAAGAAGGAATGAAAATGGCCTGAATGTATTTGAATGAATGTTAAACCCAGAAGGTTTTGGTGTTAAACAGCACATAAATTGGAAAGCAGACTTTGGGAAGCATATTATATACTGACCTTAATTATAGTTGCAATTTAACCACTTTGAATTGATCCATAGTTGTCAAAAATTTAGTCCTTCTTTATATTTTGAAACAGGGAATTCAGTGTCAAATCCCCTAATGTTAGAACATAAAAGTGTTTTCCTAAAGCTAACAAACAAACATTTTTCAAACAAAGATTTGTTAAAAATAGAGTGAGTTTACTGTTTTATCTAGGATTAAAGTTAGACTTGTTAGGATTAGGGCTGCATCCATCATGGGCTACCTACCAATTTGACTTCACTGATATAATTACTTTAAATTAAAACTGTCATCCTATTTTGTGTTCAGTACTGGTTCACTAACAATAAGGAACTTATTTGGGACAGTGCTTTGAAGTGGCTTATTTCTATGATTATGCATTCAGCAGAGGGTCACCATAAGGCACCAGTGCTGGGTCAGCTTACAGAAGAGTGGAGTCACTCAGTCCTGGAAGAGAGCACTATTTGAATAATACATAATCTTCAAATTTTCTTAGCAAGGCTTCTCATGGCATTGTACATTCCAATGCATTGCTATATTCAGGTTGTGATAGATGGACAGTTTGGTTTGTCACCCTTTTCAAACCTTACCTGTGTATCACAACCACACTCAGCCAATGTTGCTAATCCCAGTCATTCCTCACAGCACCAATCCACACCAACCTCCCAGAGCTTAATCTTGGCACTGTCCTAGCCTTTACTCTACCAACTCAATTTGCTTCCCACCTCTTAATCTGGACTGAATTAGTCAATTCTTTCTTTAAGCATTTAAAATTTGGATCTATTTAGTAAATGTAGATATCTATAGAAACTATGAGCCATTTGTATGTATCTGTTACTATATCCTATTTATTATTTAGTATCTGTCATTTGCCAATCTATTTATATCCATAATATATCATATATCATCAATATATTTATGTCTATAATCCATTTTAATCATTACCTATCAATCTCTCTGCCATCTATCACCAATATCTTATCCATCTATCATTAACTTATCATCTGTCATCTACTTATTATCTATCATGCATCAACATTTTTCATTTATCAATATCTATCTATCATTTATCTATCATTGTGTTTCTATTTTTACCATCCTTCTATATCAATTTTCTACTTATTATCTATCTCTATGTCTTTCTGTCTGTTTCTACTCTATGTATCATCTATTTATTTATCATCTGTGTGTCTATTCCTACTGTACTCTATACCAATCTTCTATTTATTGTCTATGATCTATGTACCATACTTGTATCCTTGCCATGTAAATAAACTGATGTTGCATTCATGGCAGGTCTTTTTAGATTCAAATGAAGATACTAGATGGTATAGACATATTTTCCAGGTGGATGTATACATATGGAGTGTTTGGAAGATAACATTAACTAAGAAACCCTAAACTCAAACTTATGACTTGAATCAGCAATTTTCCTAGACTTAAAAAGTCATATTTATATTAAGTCTACAGATGCACTGGACTAAGATGCGTTGCTTGACATTTATAATTATCACTTCAATTTGGCTGTTTGGATACATCTAAAGGGTTGAAGGTCTAGACCCCCATTAAGAGTGGATTAGTGTTCCTCTAAAGCTATTTCTATTTTATAATATTTTGATGCACTTTAAAATGAAGTAAATTTGAAGAGTTCTCCTGCATTTCTGATTGTAAAGATGGATAGCTAAAGCCATCCCTCAACAGAATTGTGGTGGTGAAATAATCGAGCAATTATATACTGCTTGCGTGCATGTATTTCTATGTTCTTCACAAGGGTTGCCTCTGAAAAATAGGCACTTAATGAAATTCTTAGCTCAGGCTACAGTGACTTCTTTGACAGAGTGAAGCTGTTAGGGAGATGTAAGCATAGCCATTATAATCCGGTCATGATTAATAATGGTGTCTGATGAATACATAGTGGCTCTTTGCTGTACTGATGGTGGGTGATTATGCACTGGAGCTGTTGTCGAATGCTTCTGTATAAATTGGATGAATGGGTTCCTTGTTAAGAATTTTAAAAGGCAAGTGATATTGACTACATATATATATGGCTAGAGGCCAAGGAAATATTTTAGTAATTCAAATCCACAGCTAAGGGGATATTCCAAGGACAACATATATCTAGACAGGCATGTAAAATTTGGGTTACGTTTCATTATCATTATTTTTCTGTCTAAGCATCAGACAAACATTTTGTCCTAATAGACTTCTGTCACAAACAATACAAACTATAAAAATATCTGGAAATAAATCTAAAAGGTCAGTGACATGACACATGAGCCTACAAAGTATCCTTCTGTAGTCAGTTTTAAACTAACTTTTTAAAAATAGCAAAAAGAGTAGTGGGCTTCATTATTTCTTCATAGTCTGCTTTTAGTCATTTGTCCCCTCGTGCCTTTCTCCATACCCCGACTCAGATCTGCTCTTACTGCCCTCCCTGCCCTGGTTGCTGCTGTCTGCTTTCATTTTACACAGATAACACCATCTATCTTTTCCCTTGAGTTACTTACCTTCTGGTGCTGTGATAAAATGCCATGACCAGAAGAAAGCTTTTTTTTATAGTATGGTTTTAGAGGGGTGGAGTCAGCACTGGTAGAAAGCAGGATCCAGTGACTGAACATTGAGCAGGAAGTTAGGAAGGCTACAAACCCTCACAGACCTCCCCTAGGGAAGCACTTCCTCCCTCCCACCAGGGGAATTGAGGAATTCCCCTGTCAGCTTCCAATGACCAAGGGTTGCATAATCTCCCCTAAACATCTCTAGTAACTGAGAATCRAGTGTTCAAATACCTGAGTTATTTCTCATTCGAACCACCTCATCCCTCCTTCCCCTTAAGCAAGATCGTTTCTTTACTATGGTGGTCCTGATACCACGTGTCCTGACATATCCAGGTGTACATAAACACTTAATGAGACTCTTGATATAAGCAAAAACATGCATTGTTGTCTTTCTGAATCCCAATACACTTCACATAAAGATCCTCAGTTCCTCACATATTACTGTAAATTTAGTGATTTCATGTTTTCTTTGCAGATGTATAAAATTCCATTTTGTATACACCATAGTTTCTTTATTCAGTGATAGATAGCAGACTGCCTCTATTTTCTAGTTATAATCAGAAGCCATGGATTTAAGTGTATAAATGAATATCTTTGCCATAGAATTACAGTTTTTGAGCAACATCAAGAGTGCTGGACTCATATGATAGGTTTTTTATTTTTTTAATTGCTTAGTCATTTTTATTAGATATTTTATTTATTTACATTTCAAATATTATCCTCTTTCCTGATTCCCCCCTACCCCCGAAACCCCTATCCTGTCTCCCCTCCTCCTGCTTCTATGAGGGTATGCCCAAACCCACCCACTGACTCCTGTTTCCCCACCCTCACATTCCCCTACACAAGGTGCAGGGAGGGGGGAAATCAAGCATTCATGGGGCCAAGGGCTTCTTTTCCCACTGATGCCCTAAAAGGCCACCCTCTGCTACATTTACAGCTGGAGCCATGGGTCCCTCTGAGATGTGTTCTCCTTGGTTGGTGGTTTAGGCCCTGGGAGCTCTGATTGGTTAATATTGTTGTTCTACTTGTTTCCCGTTGTCTTTGTTTGATCTTTGGTCAACCTTGAATGTCCATCTTTCTTCAGGTATATTCAATTCAAGAAAGAAAAGGAGGACTTATGCTGGTAAAGACTAAGTTAAGAAGGAAAAGGAGGACATACTTGGGCCTGGAGGATCCTTGTTCACTGCTGTTGAAAATATTAACTGTGCAGCCATTGTGGAAAACCAGTATGAGTGTCAAGAAATGCAACAAATAGAACTACCAAATGATTTCTCTATATTTAACTGTCCCTACATTCAACAGCAGTCTCAAAGCACAGAAAATAACCACAAGAATCTATAAGAGGGATCACATGAAATAAAAGGTCTCAGCACAAACAAGAAATATAGGATCAGAGTGAAGAGACAGGGCGTAAGTCCTGTGTGTGGGGGTGGGTTGGGGTGGGTGAGGTGGGGTGGGAAAAGGGCAGTGTGGCTAACCACGTAGCAGGAGGTAAAAATTTGCATTCTTCACAGAACTGAAAAAATTAACCACAAAATAAGGAAAACCACCAATCCCAAGTAGGTTGAAGAACTGAGTAGATATTTTCAAAACAACAACAAAAAAACCCCAATAAATAATGCTTGCAACATCAATAAATATTGGCAGAGTGTTCAACCTCTCTTGCTATCTGGCAATGCAAATTCAATATAAAGTTTTCATTTTTAAGGCGATGAGTGACCCTCCATCTGAGAAGTCTCCTAGCACATATCMGATATGTATCACACCCTTGCTGTTTCCCAATAAGCAAAACAAGATAAATGCTGAGATGCTTTTCACAGAGACTCCTGGGCCTTTCTTCATAAAGAAAATAATTAAAATCTTTCACAGGTGTGATGGACATGAGGGCGGTAGTTCTGAGAACTCATTGTAAACATGAGAGTCTTGCATAATCTTCAGATAATGACCTCTGTCTTTGGGAATTCCAATGAGCACTAAACTGCTCTTAAGAATGTTTCAGTGGGGGGTAAACAGCGTCTCAGGAAGAGAACCTGTACCCGCAGACCGTGCCATAGTCTGCTGTGGCGCACACTGAACAGAGTTTAAGGCTTCCTCCCTGCTCAAGTGTTCTTCCTTACACCCCCTTACACTGTTGAGGGCAGGAAACAGGTTTGAATATGGTTTTTCTGAGACTGATGAAGCATGAGCATGCTGCATCCCGTGGGTGGTAGCAGGTCCATAGTAGCTGTGCTGGCTCTATGGAACCTACCTCTCAGGCTCCCTTCCTCTTCCTTCCCCAGGCCTGCAGGTCTAGCTTGGGTAACTTGTGTCATGCCTACACRGCTCCAAGGCCCTCTCCTGGGAAGCCAGTGTTGCCAGGCTTCAATCAATAGCATTCTTTAAAAAAAAAATTCTCCTATAATTTTCTGACAGAAATTCAAATTCTGTCAAGTATCCCGATGTAAAAAACAGTTAATCTAATGAACTTCAGCACCTAAAAGTAATAATTTTCTTAGGTGGCTTCTGAAAACTCGTTGTTTGTACCAGATTCTCAGTTAAGTGAGAATGGTGATTTCTACAGTGCTGTGGACACGGTGAGATCATCAGTTTATTTAGTTAAGCATCTGTGCTTAGGAAAGGAACAGATATTAAATCTCCGCCTGATTTATTATGTAAGAAAGTTCCCAGACTCTATGTTGACAAGATGAAATGAACACAACGGAAGAGATTCAGAGGAGAAAAGCCTCATGGGGTAAGGGTGCATCTAGTCGATCAGGCGCAAGTATGCGCACTGTTTTTATATTATTTTTCTGTTTCCTTTAAAAGTCCGAATGCCTGACATAAAGAAGAAGAATAAATCAAGGGGAGAGGTTATGTTTCATCATTACATAGGAACGGTGCAGGGGTTCTATCGTGTTTATCAACCAGACAGCAACATCCATCTGCCACTTCATATTATCCTTGCCAAATTGTGTGGAACCTAATGGCAGCCGTAGGTAAGCTGCCTATCTTTTTTAGTTGCTCTAGTGAATAATACTTASATGGTTGAGCAGCTCCTGTGATTTTGTTATTTCTAATTTCCTAGCCTACTTTCCCTCTAGTATTGCAATGGAAACATTCATTGTCTTATCAGGTCTTTGTGACCTGATCTACCTTTGCCTTGTGCATACTCTGGATAAAAAGAGCAGATGCTCTTTTGTTGGTGGGGCAGAGGGGTGTGAAAAGCCTGTTTATACCCTGGTCTCCCCTTTTCTCCATGTTTGGCTGTTGATGTGGGCTCTTCAACAGCTTTAATGGAAGGTATGACCACCCTGTGTTTCTAAGGACAGGCAAACTTAGTTTTTCATTGGTCTTCCATCTTCATGGTTCAGGAAATACTATGTGGAGTCATTTTACCGAAGCTAGTGCCCCCAAAAGGGTCTGTCTATTGCAGGGATGCTGTCTACAGTGGCTGTCTATGGTTGCGTGAGACTGGGCATTCAAGTTGGGCCTGGATGGGAAGCTAGAACTGAAATCTCTATGCTAAATAAATCAATATAAAGAGTTCCTAAGAACTGGAATAGAAGGAGTGGGTATTTAAATAGTTGTCTAGACAAATAGAAGCCAGTGGTGATAAATCTATAATGAACAGCTTTTAAGAATTACAACTGTGTTTTGCATAATAGATAAGAGCAAAAGCCTGTTCTCTTAAATTGACTGGGAAGAATTCTGATAAGCCGCATTAGGAAGAGCAGCTATGGCAAATGAAACTGGAAAGAAAACTCAGCAAGCACGTGGCATTCTGTATCAGAAACGTAAGAAAATTGACAGTTGTTCTCTGATTATTCTTACTCAAAAGCAAGAGGGAAATGGATTTCTATTTAATTAAGGGTATGCTTTTAAAAATTAATGTGCCCACTAATAAAGTAGCTTTCAATTTGAAATCATTTTATTTCCTGTTATCATTTAGTCCTTTTGAATATAGAAATCAAAATTTGTTGTAAAATATCACAATAGAGAGAAAAAAGGCATATTTTAGTAGTCCAAGTYGGATTTTTCTCATGCATTCTGTATGTTGTTATACTTTACAATAAGGTTAGAAAAATGTTCTGAGATCTCCCTACCAGAATTCTTAATTATAAATTCTTTAAGTATTATGATTTGTTAAGTAATTATGAAGTCTGATTATCAAAGGTGAAGAAATAAATGTGTATTGAAGTGCAATTTCTCTTGTCAATGGTCTTTGCTAATTATGAGCCTTTGTCTCAGTGACCACCTAACCTCTAGGTCCTTTGGTGGACATAAGAGGGCGTCAGATCACCTGGACCTAGAGGTTAGGTGGTTGGGAGCCATCTCAGGTAGATGTTGACAAAGGAACTTGGGTTTTCTAGAAAAGCAGGGAATGCTCTTAGCCCTAACTTTTGCTAAAGGAAACAGTAACACATTGAAAATGCATAAAAGGTCAACAGAGATATCAAAAAACAGCCCAATTTAAATTATACCTTTGGGCTCTCGTTGTGGAAACTTCAAATTTAAAAGAAGTGCCTGGAGAAACTTCATCTTTCCTAAAGAGCCTGCGACGATGTAGGAACATGTTCATTATTGTTTATTCTTATGTCAGATACAGTCTCTGAAAAACCTTAATACCCAAAATGCCCAGTTATGTTTGAGAGCAGTCTTGCCCTACAGACTCTCCTCATGATGGGCGAGTTCAATCCCAGTGTTTCTCATTGCCGACAGTGGCTGCCCACAGTTACTGAGCACTTGGGTCACATCTAGGGGTTCCCAGGATGTGGATTTCAGTTTTATTGATTTTAATTAGTATAAATATGAATGCTGGGCTAGAACAATAACTGAGTGGTTAAGAGTACTTTCTGCTCTTACAGAGGATCAGAGTTTGATTTCCGGTGATCACATAGAAGCACACAACCATCTGCAACCAGAGTTCCAAAGTTGTCCTTTCCTGACTTCATGGGCCCAAAGAATATATATGATCCAAAGATAGTCATGCATACAAACTACCATTCATCAAATAATTTTAAAAAATTAAAAATAAACATAAATATTAAGTATCTTATATGTGCAGTGGTTATAGTATTAAATGGAGTAGACTTATGTTTACAGACCTCTGGTGAAGGTGATGTCTTTTACATAGTRTCTTCTTCTAGCTCTTCATCAGGATTCATTTCGGTTGATGCTTTGGAAAGAAGGAACCAAGTGCAATGACCCCCACATTTCAACTTTACTCAAAGGTTTGTTGACTTAGTCAAATGTTAGGACTAAGAAACAAGACTATAAAGGATGTACGTCCAGATGATGCTGAGTCCTGAAATAGGAGAAGACCAAAGTCCCAGGCAGAATGGGACTAAGAAGGCAGAGTTTTTCTTGTTCTAATCAGGCTCTCCATGGTTTGATGAGGGGAGATAGGGGGTTGATAGACTTGTGTCACCTAGTAACAGCTTCACAGGCAAATGGAAGGCATATATCTAAAGATGTGGATACCTCATACTCATAACTGAGTCCACACAACTCTTACCTGATAGTACACAGTTTCTTACTCCCACATATGTGCACACACACAATTCACTCTGCCATCTACAATAATTACTATTCAAACTAAAATGTCCTGTTTAAACCAGTTAAATTTCACCAGCTCTCTTCTGCTGTCCATCGTCCTTAAAATTTGTTTTGAGATTAAACTCTATGTACTTAATTTTACCCCTTCCCTTTCCTACCTCCATCCCCTCATGTGGAACTTTCCTGATTGCTCCCTTTTTAAATTGTCACCTTCTTTCTTTCAATTGCTATTGTAATGTAATATAAATGTAAATATAAGAAAACAACCTGCTCAGACCCATTACTATTAATTATATGTCTACAAATTCAGTGCTGACCACTTAGTATTGTTTACCAACGAAGTTTTCTTCCCTGGGGAAAGCTATTTCTCCTGCTCTCAGCATCCCTTAGTTGCTTTATCTAGAGTTGGGGACCCATGAGATATTACATGTTCATATAGTCTTGTTGAGGTCTTATTTAGGCAGAGAGTTTCAATAGGAAAGGTCACCAAATGCAGCTTTCTCAGTTATGCTGACTCTTCTTTCTAATTTGTGTTGATTAACGGAGTGTTCAGAACATTTTTCCAGCACACAGTTGGTTCAAGAAAAATATCTGTGGATTAAAAAATTTAAGGAATTCTGCTGTTGTAGAATGATGCTTCTGGACTTTTTCACACTGCCATCAAAACCTTCCCACTAAAGGAATTCAATTTTCAAATATCTCCTGAAAAATAATTTCTTTTTTAGTGATTAATGTGAGTGTGAGTCATGTGTTAAAATGACATTCAACTTGAAATATAGTGCTCTTCATTTGTCTTTTTTTTCCCTTTGGCTTTGGTTTTTGAGACAGGGTTTCTCTGTGTAGCCTTGGCTGTCCTGGAACTCACTCTGTAGACCAGGTTGGCCTCAAACTCAGAAATCCTCCTGCCTCTGCCTCCCAGAGTGCTGGGATTACAGGCGTGTGCCACCACCACCACCAGGCTGAGTGCTCTTCATTTGTAACAAGCTCCTTGGAAAGGTAAACACTGTTGTGAAAAATAAACTTCAAAAAGCAAGAAGTTAAAGCAAACCTGGAAACATGAGAGAGGTGAGATCATTGCTAGTCAGCAATTGTCTCATTTTTCAGCTTGACTGAGAACACTGGGGTTCTTTAAAAGCAAAACACCATCATTCTCCTATCCAATAAACACTTCTTGAATAAGTGACATGAGACATACATTGTAGCACACACTTTGAATGCAAGATCAACAAATCCAAGATTCCAGATCTCCAGTGGAATATAGATTTGCAGAGGAACATGGGTTGCAGGACAGGCATAGTGATCAGGCCCAGCAAGGTTATCATTGGGAGAAGATTCTGTGAAAACTGAAAACCATGACAATCATTTGACATTTGGCAACTTCTCAAGGAGTTTAGCCAACTTTAGTACTAAAAGCAAGTAGTGGACATATAAATGCTGATACTAGGTGAAAATCAGGAGCAATTCTGGCAGCATCTGAACCTAATTCTCCAACCACAGCAAGTCCTGGATACACCAACACACCAGAAAAACAAGACTTGGGCTTAAAAGCACTGGTCATGATGCTGCTCGAGGAACACAAAAAAGTCATAAACAAATCCCTTAAAGAAATGCAGGGGAACATAAATAGGTTAGAAGCCCTTACAATGGAAACACAAAAATCACTTAAAGAATTCCAGGAGAATATGGG
>BDUI01001959.1:126182-149896 GCA_002335545.1 Apodemus speciosus
GGTTGGATCTGGAAAATATCATCCTAAGTGAGCTAACCCAATCACAAAAGAATACACATGAAATGCAATCACTGATAAGTGGATATTAATGAGCCCAGAAGCTCTGAATACTCAAGGAACAATTAGCAAATCAAAAGATTCCCAAGAAGAAGGAAGAAGAGAACCCTGGTCCCGAAAAGAGTGGATCCAGTTTTGTAGGAGAGTATCAGAACAGAGAAATGGTGGGGGTGGTGGTGATTGGGAAATGGACGGAGGGAAGAGGACTTATGGGACATATGGTGAGGGGGGAACTGGGAAAGGGGAAAGCATTGGGAATATAAACAAAGAATATAGAAAATAAAAAAAAACATAAAAAAGAAGTAAGTTCTTCCTTATTCCAATTATGTTGATTAAAACAACAAAAAACTAAAATCCTTGGGCTGATAAAACTGAATTAACTTCATCAGAGTGAAGAGCTGGCATCAGTGGCCACTTTGAGCACCATACCCAAACTTTGTCACCATATCCTGCATTCAGTGGCTCATTATCTCAACCCTGGATACTCTGGTGACTTCAGTGGTGGCTGCTACAGTTACACAGCTAGAAGAAGAGAATTTTGACAAAACCAATGGAGTAATTCCTTCTTGACTGATGTGAATGAAGGGTCTCAGTGAGAATGTATTCATACAGATATCATAAATGTCTATAACTGATGTTTGAATCTCCATTTGGTGGAAAATAGAATATAGTCTAAATATGTCTGGGAAAAAAGCTATTAAGAGATGAGATATTCAGTGAAAGAATGTTTTTCCACACTGTCCTCTTTTAACAAATTGTTGCACTAAACTTAAACCTTCTCCAAAATACAAAACTAAGCCCTTTTGAACAATTTAAAATATTTCCACAAATGAATAGACACAGCAACATGTCATGAAATATTTCCCAGTTACAATGCCTATACGACTTCACAATAATATATTTCTTTATTTAAAAGCYATTTTATTACTTCTTTACAATGTTCCACATGTCCTTCTCTCCCTGTTATAAAAAGCAGTAATGTGACGAGAGACATGTGAGCTGAAGCAGAGACTGCGAGACTTCCAATTCTCACAGAGCCTGACAAACCACACTGATCACAACTTTCTATGGGGAAACACTCTGTAAAATTACTTTTTGCATGTGTTTAAATATTGCACACAATGGGAAAAATCTTTTCTGTAGAAATGCTTTAAAATAATGTGCCTGCTGTTACCATGTGGATGCTTATTTTTTAACAGTCTTTTATAATCCCATATACTCTTTATCCCCTTCCATTTCAGTTCTATCATGGCAGAAATGAACAAAATAGAAAATTCAGTATAATTTTACCATTTACATTAGCAAGAGAACAATGCTGAGGGGCTGTGAACTACTCTTCCATCTGGCATCTGTGAGACCGTTTAGATTAATAGGTACAATAGCAGTTGAAATTTTCTGGGCTAGGGTTCAATGGGGTTCAATACCACCCCTTGCTGAAAAGATGCATCCACCTGTGGACAAAGAATACTGTCTGTTACCATGGATCTGACCAGAGGGCCTGATGTATTAGAGTTTGATTTCAGTTGCAAAAAGAAAGGCATACAGTCCAGTTAACCACATTGTCTGTTTCTGGCACAAACTCTTACAGCAGAGATGTTCAGTGACTTTGCCATTTTTCGAGAGCCCCTTAGGATTCTGTTAACATGCTAGCTCTCTTCCATATGTGAAGATTAATATATTCAGCTCAATACTACCAACAMCACCACCACCACTACTACTACTTATTGTCTCACAGATATTAGATTTATGGTCATTGATTTCATGATGTATGAACTCCACTCTATTCGTAATATAGAATCAGATCTTGTTCATCCCAAATGGGGAAGGTAGAGACATTCTACTCTTCACAGAAGGACTTGTGGCAATTATCATTGCTTGGGGAAATGTTGTCATTATCTTCAGTGGTGTAACCAATGATAAGTCTCCCTTCTTCATTAAATAATACACTGCTCATGCTCAGGTAGGTAACTGTTATTTCTTTTTTTCTTTTTTGATATTCCACAATATTTTTAATTAATTTTTTATTTTATTTTATTTTTTTTAGGTAACTGTTATTAAACTCAGTGGGTCACACAGAGAAAGACATGGAAGCAGAAATAAGAGGGGCTTGTACGAGAATGCCCCAGTGGTGGACAAAGAGCTGATGGAGCGGGAAAGGAAGAAACAATTTTTTCTTTCCGTTTCTTCTCTGTGTCTGTGAAAAAAACAAAACACCACAACCAAAGCAACTTACAAGGAGAAAAGGTTTATGTGGTCAGTCCAGGTCATACTCCTTCACTGAGGGAAGTCTTGGCAGGATCTCAAGGCAGGAGCCTAGAGTGTTTCTTTGGTTTAYACCTTAGGGATAAGAGATTAGATTCTGCCAGATGAAAATAGTATTGTCTGGTAATGGCAAACGAAACTATATTTTAAAATAAATTCTAGGAATAKTATTTCATAAAATACCTCTCTAAATCAGCTTTTGGTTCTATGATGTTTGTTTTCCTCAAATAAGAACAAGGAAAAYGCACAGTGACACAAAGTCAGTCTAGTTGGATGTGTCTCAAGTCTGAAGATTCCTACTGCGAGCCCCTCTGTGGCAGGGGCAAGGTTTTGCCCCTGGTGTCCAGATATTAATTAAAATTTCCTCTGTCTGGTCCTCACATACAGTAATGATGTGTGCTACCTTAAGAAAGAACAGCTGAGAGAAATAACAGAACGCATGTCTCCGGATGATCCTGCTTTGTTGTGTTGCATCTGTAGGATTAAATGTTTTAAGGAATTGTCAAGTTTAATTGGTGAGTTTGCACAGTTTTGGTTTACTGGAGGCATTACACTACCAAGATCTTATCACTTCCTGTTAACTCTGTGATTTAAATATTGCCATCTGTGAACAAAGTCTACTGATTTAAGAAAACAGCTTTGGTAAATTAAAATCGTAGCTGATGCATAATTTGAAGGTTTCAGAAATGTTTGTTTGATGCTTGGCGCATTTATAGTTCCTAACCTATGTATGGTAAGCACCCTGTCTTGGCATATTCACTGGAGCAGAGTACTTTCTACATTTTGGGAGGCTTAAAAATGACAAAGTATGGCAAAATCCAAAATAGCAAAAATAGAATACAGTCATTTTAAGAACAATAGAAACAGCTCAAAAATACAGGCCCTAAGGGACATGGATTCAGTCTCACACCAAGCTCTACTTCCAAGAAACATTTCTTTCCTCTTGCTTACATCTACAGTGTCTCCTGCTCATTTGTTTGTTTTTCTCTTTACTGGGCCTTTTGTCTGGGTATTGACTTAAATATCTGTTTAAAAGCCATAGAAGGCCTTTCAACACATTTTGAGTTTTTCCCCTAGACTTTTCTCAATTATTCCTCTAAAACAGTCTTCTTCAAATAGTTATCAAGTTAATACAATTATTTACTAGTTCAAGAGCATATCTTAAAACTAACATTTTCATGAGACTTGCATGCCCCTTTCCTGTAATAATATGCAGTGCCCCTCATTTGTTCTTAAAATAATTCTTTGTGATCAATGTCACTGCTATCCAAGGTTAGCCTGGTAAGGGCCAGGGCTCAGAGCTTAAGTAACTTATTTAGTCAKATAATTAATTATTTTGGAGCCAAGATTGAAACCTAGAATATCCCACATGACAATCCAGAGGAAAGAGCTTGTTAAGAAGTATTATGAATAGAGAGGCCAAAAGGAAATGAAGGGGAAGTGAAACCATGGGAATGAAAGGAGCTGAGGAGARAGGGAGTGCCAACCACATCAACAGGAGACAGAGTAAAGCCTTCACTGTGTTTCTGGCCATTATCCCCACAATGACTTAGACTGACATTGCATCTAGCCATTGAGCTTCTTCTCTAAGCCAAATATAAGTCTAGTGTCAGGTCAGATATAGAATTACAAGACTGCAGGGACAGCTAGACTGAGCTTCTGGAGTGAAATGTACCACTTTGGGTATAAGGTCCTCATGAAATTAACTAACCAGTGGGCTTGGGCCATCTCTGAGTAAAGACCCAAGCTGTATAGGTATGGGGATGATGGATTGTGCAACTTAACAGAGGTTGTCACAGGTTGGCCCCAGAGAATCCCTATAACTTGAAAATATTTCATTTGAGAAGTRGAGGAATGAGGCTCTCCCACACAAACTGTGTGACTTAATATTTGCCTAAGTAGTAAATTGTAAGATCAGGATTTAATCCCAGGCTGGATTTTCAAATGCCAATACCTGCATCAGGAAGTAGATCTAGCATGTGCTCAATGCACTTTCTGATTCAATCATCTAGCATCATTCTGAAGAACTTCAATAGGTGGCTTGGGTTGTACTTGGTTACTTTCTTAGGCTCAAACAGCTACATGTCAGGAGCTGTAATGTGACATTAGAGATTCAGTTGACAATCTTAAGAACCTTTTCTTCTGTAGAAGAGTAGGTTGCAGCTAAAATAGATATTATGATCCCATTTAATGATTCCCCCAAAAGGCATCCTAACTGCAACAGTGACATTCACACTTGGATGTCAATCAAGCACCATGGACCTAAACAAGTAATGAACTATATTTTTCAGCTCTTCATAGGATGCTCTTTGTAAGATGTCTAAACACAGAGAACTGGCCTTTCACTGTTTGAGGATGTTTAAGATGTAAAAAAGGAAAGGCTACATCATTTGAAGTGTGAGTATTCCTGAACCTCACGCTGAGGGCAAAGTGGAGAGAAACAACCAGAAGATCCAGGCATTTTGTGGYCTCRTCCTCAACCATGTCATAAGCAGTGAGCCAAAKCAGGACTGATGAGGGCTCTCAGGAGTACATTGTGTTCCAAATCAAGAAGGATGCACACTTCATTCATGAACTTGTTATGTAAACAGAGTACTTAGACCAGGAGGTGGTGGCATAGGCCTTTAATCCCAGCACTTGGGAGACAGAGGCAGGTGGATTTCTGAGTTTGAGGCCAGCCTGGTCTACAACATGAGTTCTAGGACAGCCAGAGCTAACCCTATCTCGAAAAGCAAAAACAAACAAACAAACAAAAAACAAACAACCCCCCCCCCAAAAAAAACAGAGTACTTAGATACTGTCCACTCAGTTTCCTCACAATGGGACTTCACAAATTAGATTGGCAGAGAGCCAATACTCAACAGAATGGATTATTAAAATTATTTTGCATTTTCTGTTTTGAAAACTCCCCAACACCTTGTGGGGTGAAGGCAGAACCCCTGTTTTGTTTACCCTTGCACTCTCACATTTCATAACTGTTAGTAAGTACTCAGTACAGCTTTGTATAGTATAGTGTCTCACAGAAAATAGCTTCCATTGGAATCAGCAGATGAAGGATTAAAAATTTTGGGCTTGTACCTTGGGTCTCCCTGAACGACTCCAAAGTGAGATGAATTCTTCCCATGTGTGCCCCAGTGACATTCTTGCTGCAGGTCTGAGATTGTATTTCAAAGACCATTTATACAAGGAAAAACTCCAACTGACTTCAGAGCAAAGCTCAGTGGTGGCAGTACTGGGTCATTGCAGACCCAATCCACACTGGAACATGGCGGGAGGGGTGTTTTAACAAGTCACTTGATTTCTTTAGAAGTTGGTTCCCTTGTGCAGATAAAGTGGCCAGTCAGCAGCAGATGTGCTTTTCTGTGGATGACAGCGCTTTCTCTGGTCCTAAGAGGAGATAGTAAAGGAACTCTCACCCACTTTCCTCTAGAAGTTGGGAGGTCTCATTCCCTTTCTGTTCTCCTGGTTGTTGATATAAAGATGAGAATCCTTGATGACACCTTCCTTCTGTCCCATTAAATCTCCAGGTCCATGATGTTAATGTATCTAAGCCATGTTTCTCTTGTCAGCTTAGACTCAATTCTCAGAGACTGCTTTCTTCTCAGTGACTGAATAACCTCTGCATCTAGCATGGAGCTGTGATTATAAGCCTTTTGAAAGATTCACAACACAGTGCCCTCAGTAAAAAAGGTCAAATCGAGAGTAAAGGGGATATCTACAATACTGATTGACATAGGAAGGTCTTTGAAGTCTCAGGAAAGTATAAAGAGAATTCATGTAGGGGCATTATGAGCAGATACTTAGAAAGAATACACCCACCTTTCAAAGGAAGTAGTGGAGCATAAGCTTTCTAGTTTACCTCAACAAAGGTCAGTCACTCATGTAGAATTAAAAATCTGGTAGAAAGGAGAAGGACTGAGAGGGATGAAAGGGAGATAAGACAGGGAGGGGGAGGATAATCAGAATGATATATGCATGCATGAAGTTGTCAATGCACAAAGCATAAGCCTTATAAATAATCATTCATAACTTAAAAAAAAACTAAATCTTGGTTTCTGACTCAAGTCATCTGCAACTAACTTTTCTAAAGCAGTCTTAAAATTTATTTGTGGCTTGGTGGCCATGTCTATAATCCCAGCACTAAGAGGCCAAGGATTGATACACATTGGAAAGTCAACCTTGGTTACATAATAGGTTCCAGGTCAGCCAGGGCCACACAATGAGATAGTATCTAATAAAATGAGAAAGGGGAGGGAGTGGAGGGGAACTTATGAGTGATTAAATGATCAGCATCACCCTGTGCTTTGATCAATCATGGAAGGAGATCTTCAGCTTGATCAGAGACATCATGCAGCATTTTGAATTTACCAGTTTTATCTGACGATTGCAAAGATATGCCTTTGTTGCCTATATGGGGCACTTACACCTATTTTGTTTTGCAAATCTTAACCTAGACATGTGATGACAAGCAACCATTGGTTTGGTTTGTCTTTGGAAATATCTATTTAAAATATGTTTATCTGGAAACAAGAGTAAGATTAGTTTCATATTTTCTGACTATCCCTTTCCCCACTATGACTGTTCTTATAAAAGTGTGAAGCATTATTGTTAAATCAGAAAGGTTTGCAGGTAGTGAGCTTGAGAAACACCTACCTGCCATGGAAACTTACCTATGAGTGATTTGTATCTTAGTACCAGAGTTAGAATATTTGTCCAAGATTCAGACTTACACTCCATGTGCTTAGAGAAACTAAAAATGACAGCAGACAGAGAATCTGTCTGGCCGTCAATGCTGAGAACCGGGGTACGCTGCGGCTTTCGGCTCCCGGGATCATGTACAGCCCACTCAACCTTCCTTCCTTCCTCCCCTGCCTCACCTTTCTGTGACAGTAAACATGACTTGACAGAGGGCCCAACACAGAAATTACAGGATCTTTAACCTTTCTGTGGTTTTTGACAGGGTTGGGACACATCTGGACTGACCCATCAGGGAGGAAAATATCTGTGGAATTATAACATGACAGCAGAATTTATACTCAATCAACCATGTGTTTGTGCTTCATTCCTTCCAGTAATATAGAAATGCACAGAAAAAGAATGATGTCTAAACCAAAGAAATGTATTTGCTTAAAGTAAAAAGAATATTTTTTATCAGATAAAATACAATATATCCCAGAGAGTGTTTAAAGTTTTAGGATAAATCAGTGGGACATCTCGGGGGGACGGGGAAACCAGAAAAAGGGAAATGAAATGTAAATAAAGATATATCCAATAAAAATGTATTTTTTTCATTTTACACAAAGTTTTTTTCGTTCACACAATATTCCTGAACAGACACTAAATGTAGTTTCACGCATTCTCACACTGGACCAAACACTCTCACACTGCATCACCCACTCACACAGGATCACTCAGACTCCCATTGTATCACTCACTCTCACACTGGGTCACTCACTCTCATACTGCATCACTCACTCTCCCATTACATCACTCACTTTCACACTGCATCACTCATCCTCACACTGTATCATTCACTCTCACACTCTATCACTCATTCTCAAATGCAGGCTTTCTTCTGAGTGAGGCTTTCACSTAGTATCTAACACATGTACATGATATGTTATGATTTCTAAACTAACATTCTGTTTATCATAGGATTTTATTCTATTTTATTTGGCATTTTTGTATAAAACAATGCACTGCTTTCTAACATCAAGTGACTCCCTAATTATGTTCTCCGAACGATTTAGTTCTATAATACAATGATAAATATTAATATCTTTTAGCTGAAACACAGTTAAATTCTGATGATATTCTGTAGAATATTGGAATATTCTATTTGTTAGATATATTCCTTGTGGATATTCTTAAAGATATGTAGATTCTTAGTATAGAAAATTTTGAGAAAAACAAGTTACCAAGATTATATTTCTAAGGGCAGAAGCACACATTGGCACTATTTATCGCTTATCAGGAGCAGTGTGCAGAAAACAAAATGGAGCTGTGCACACATTCTCTACTGGGTCATGTAAGTTATCAAGTGTGGTCACAACATGGGCTGCACTCTGTCCAATGTCTAGTCCATTAACATCTGCTTTATTTTTATTTTAAAGAAACTCTATTACCTTCAGTGCATCAATTAAGTGTTAGTTAACAACTTTTTAATATTTCCATGTGTCGATCAATAGAAATGGAATAAAAACAAACAAATTATAAACCAGAGAAACATTTACTGCAAATACTTCTGGAAAACCATCAATTTTAAGATATATTGTATTATTAATTTTTAGAAATTTTACATGGATATTTTCCATTACTTATCTCTCTTAAGTTTTTCTGTGTTTTCTCTACTCCCTTTCATCTTCATGACCTGTTCTACTGTCATGTGTCCACTGTATATACACATACCATACACACACACACACACACACACACACACACACAGACACACACGGACACACTTACACAGACACAGGTGTATATGTAAATTCAATCTGCTGAGTCCAATTAGTGTTGCTCCTTGTTTTAGGACTGATTACTTAGGATTGGATGAACTAGTAGGAATCTGGATCCTGAAGATGACTGATAATCCCTGTCTCAGAACTCATTTATTGCCTGTAGCTCTTAATCTAGGGGTTCAGCTTTTAGAGATTAGTTCCATCAACATTGGCAAGTTCACTAGAGTTATCACTGTGTAGAACTTGCTCAGTCAACTGTATCGTTGATATTCGATAGCTACAGATTCCCCATCCCATGTAGAAGACACCATCTTAGCAAGTATCCTGTTCTTCTTCTGTAATGTTTTTTTACACCTTAGATATAAAAATTGTTTTGGGTGTGGGCACCCATGGTCAGTTGTTCTGTGGGTTTTGATAAGTTGTCTATTTCTGTGAAGGTCTCTGATGCAAAAAGAAGTTTCCTGAATAATAGGTGAGGACTATGCTTTCCTCTGAAAATAAAGAAGGAAATTTAGAATACAGATGGGAATTATACTGGTTCAAAATGATACTGAAATAGRTTCTTTTAGGTTCATAATACCATTGACCATAGGCAGTTTGCCATGTGTACAGTGAAAGGCATGAGTTTCCTCCTATCGCTCAGGCTTTAAGTTTAGTTAGGCAGCTGTTGGTTGCCCCAACACAGAAGGGTGGCTGTTACTCCTTTGAGAACTTTTGCCATGGTGGCCATTGTTGTGACCCAAAGGCCTCACAGCTGGGTAGGGCTTTTACCCTACCCAGGAAAAATTGCTTGTTTTCCCTTGCCATTTTGCATAGCACCTTCTGGTCCAGGTCAGTTCCACCTAGTTTCCTCCAAGTTCTGTGTCCAAAGTATGTGGTCTCTTCAACAACATAATCTTATCTTTAAGTTCTAGAGGCAAACAAGGGCAGTAGTAATGACTGTGTTATTCTGTAAGTGTCTTAGATTCCTCTGACCAATAATTCAAAGAAATATTTCTCATGCCTGACAGGTGGATTTTTGTCAAAGGGTCTATGGATCCTGGATGTAGCATTGAATCTGCAAATGATATGATTTAATTTTTACTTATTTTATTCAAATGTTTTATTATATATATATAYATAYATATATATATATATATATATATATATATATACATATTATATAGTATTTTAAAGTGTACCTAAAACTAGTATGTTTCCAGTGGCTTTTGGTTTTGGAGACCTCCTCTATGTGGACCTAGGCCCATTGGTATTAGGTTTTAAATTTTGTTTACAGTTTCATACTGAGTTTCAAATATGGGTGGAAAGGGTAAGACTTAGTACCACAGTAATGTCCTCCATAATTGCTATTAGACATCATTTTAAGACAGCTAAAATAAAGAGACTGAGTAAACAGAGCATTTTAGCCAAGCATATTTACAGTAGACATTCTTATTTAGTCCCAAGTGTCTTTCAAGAGAGCTCTCAATCCTTTAACATTGCTGTATGTTAGGCCAAGAAGCATTTGTCAGTCACATAAAAATGTGAATAAATGTGTCAATTGGTTGTGGGCAGACACTTTGGCTTCAGGTCTAATGGTGAATGCTATGTACGGACATAAATTAATTCATCATTGGACTCTTCAGAATTTTTAAAGCAGAACCCAAGGCCAATTTTTGTGGCAATAGTTAAGATATATGCCCTAACATAGGTTGCCACAATGTAAGTAAAGACCCTGTAAAGGACTAGTTAGACCCCATGTCAGTCTCATGTATTTCATGACTGGTAAGGGCTTTTTATAATCCTGTTACTAACATTTCCAAGCAAAATTTTACATCTCATAGCTCCATCCAAAGATACATTTATTGACTACTCTCAGGGTGTTTACCTGATCAAGTCTGATTGTCTTAATGAAACATTTTTTAAAGAAAATTTACATCCCGAGACCTACTACAGAGGTGTGAATGTGATTAGCATCTGGAGTCAAATGATCAGATATTTCATAAACCAGTTTTGAAAACTTAATGTATATATCAGCAGAAAGATGATATATACATTAAGTTTTCAAAATGTATCTACTGTTATTTGGATACATTTATCTTAGTGAGGTGGAATTACCAGCTCAGTGAGACTTACCAGGACCACAAGTCTCTGCATATAGAGAAAGTTCAGGACTTAAATGAAGTCTTGGTTGAACAGTTTGTGATACTGGGCAATCTARCTAGCCATTCAGAAATTGTCCCGGATACAGATTTTTGAGGAAACAGCATTGAGGCAGTCTGAGATAGGATCAAGCAGGATTCTAGAATAAATATGTCTCAACGTTTCAGCATATTTCTCGAATCCTCGACTTTGAATCTTGTCAGGACTGCATGGACATCACTGGTGTCTATAAACATACAAACTTTCACAAGTAATACACATTTCTACAATAGCATATTTATGGAATGTGCAGTATGACTAGATCAGTTAAAGGTGATTTTCTGCTCTCTGTTTGAACAAATAAGACATCTGTCTTTATAGTTTGGATTGTATATTTCTACCAATACCATTTCAAAGGATTCCATGAAGAGTCCTGAGGATTCTGTAACCAAAACGATTTATTGGCTAAGCTTAACTGAAGTTCTGGCTGGTACACTTTCATGCCTCAGTCACTTTCAGAGATGTTCCCATGTAGAAGGATCAGCAAATAGTCATCAGTTTTGTTGGTCTTGATTTTTCCATGTCTCCTGTCAGGATCTTCAGCAGGTCTACCCCTTTTAAATCTGATTTTTATCAACTTGGAAGGAATCCAATTTTCTTTTCCTGTGGAAACAAATACAAAACGTCTTCTCCGACATGATATATTTCCCTCCCTCCATTTGAATTTAGGACATCCTTTATATAAACAGGCTTATTTAGTTCAGCCATTTTACCCATAACCCAATGTCTCTCAGCATCTGTTTTTTTTGTTTTGTTTTGTTTTGTCTGTTATCATTCAAAAATATAAAGTCCATAAAGCATTATGTAATCTACCTCAGGAGATCTCTGCTACCCCTTTCTATTTTTAAGCATCTCTTTAAACGTATGCTTGGAGCTTTCTGTAACTGCTCTCCGGTATACCTGTAATATGCTTTATATTATAACATGCAAAATTGCTTCATTTTATTAGAGACATATGCTGGAGGATTGTTAATTTTAATTTGTACAGATATTCCCATAACTGCCATAATTTCTAATAAATATGTAATTCTAGAATCAGCTTTTTCAGAACTTAAAGCAGTTGCACACTGAAATCCTGAATATGCATAAATGAGATAATGTATAAATTTTAGTTTTCCAAAATCTGCAAAAAGAAACACATCCATTTGCCAAATTTCCTTTCTTTGAGTACCTTTAGTGTTACTTCCTACAGGAAATGGCATTTTATTATATAAAGAACATGTAGGAAATTTCCTTATATTTTCCTTGGCTTATTGACAAGTGATAGAAAATTCCTTTTTAAAGCTTTGCTGTTAACATTGTGTTTCTTATGAAACTCTGAAGCATCTAGGACATTTCCTAATAATAGCTGATCAATTTCATCATTACCTTGTGCTAGATGACCTGTTAGACAATGTATGGAATCTGATATGTATTATATATCAATGATGAYTTCTATTTCTGATTACTTGTTGTAGTTGAATAAATACTGAAGTTAATTCAGAATCATCCTGAATAAATTCAGCAGTTTCTATATGCAAAAAAACAAACTCTTTTTACACATTGAGAATCAGTTACTATATTAAGAGATTCTGAAAATCCTAATAATAACATGAGAATTACCTCTAACTCTGAGTTTTTAAAATGTTTTTATAGATTATTTCATTTATTTACATTTCAAATGTTATCCTCCTTCCCAGTTTCCCCTTTGAAAATCCCCTGCTTCTATGAGGGTGCTCCCCCACCCACCCACCCACCACCCACTTCTGCCTCACTTCCCTAGCATTCCCCTATGCTGGGACATCAAGACTTCAAAGGACCAAGGGCTTCCCCTCGCATTGATACCAGATAAGGCCATCCTCTGCTACATATGTAGCTAGAGCCATGGGTCCCTCCATGTGTACTCTTTGGTTGGTGGTTTAGTCCCTGGGAGCTCTGGGGGTTCTGGTTGGTTGATATTGTTGTTCTTTCTATGGGGTTGCAAACCCCTTCAGTTCCTTCAGTCCTTCTAACTCTGATTTTTTAACCGAATTATAAAGGCTATGAGCTATCTTATTTAATTTTTTGATGTATAATCTTGCCTTTTCTGATTTGTTTCTTTGGTATAAAACATAGGCACAGAAATTGAAGTCTCTTTTATTATTTGTGGGAAAATCCAATTAGTTCTTTTTATAAACTAAAGCCATTGCTTTTGAATATTTGTTATTAATTTCTGCCAAATTTTTTCCAATCTCTTTGGCAATATTCATTTTTTGCCCATAATAAAGCAATCTCAGAATTAGTAAAAAGTTTAACATTCTCAGATGGATCTACTCCAGCTAACTGATGAAGTCTCATTTTTCCTTTCAGGATCAATTCAGAAAGCTTTCCTAATATAGTTTCAATTTTTTACTCTGTTTTTGTGCTAGAAATGTCTATTCTAAGATATACTCCTCCAAATAATTCCTGTGGGAGAATGATTAGAAGACAAGATAACAAAAATACAAGCTATCTTTGCATCAAGATAATCTATGTGTGTATCTTTAAGTGTTTTTATTCCTAATAGAGTCATTTCCTGTTTAGCCTTGGATTATTTCCTTGGACTATTTAAGTCATTATCAAGTTGTAAAGTTTGAAATAAATTACTTAGTTTTTGAACAGTCAATTGAAATATGGCCCTTAGCCAGTGACTATCTCCCAGCAATTTTTGAAAATCATTCAGGGTTATTAATTAGTTTATCTTGATTTGTACTTTTTTTGGTGAATTTCTTGAAGACTTATCTTATATCCTAGATAATTAATAAAATTTTCTTTTTGTATTTCTAGATGTGATTTGTAATCTTCAACAAAGCAAAATTCTCTTTGCTTTATTATATATTTTTCTGTTTCCTCCATTTGACTCAGCCAGCAAAATATCATCCTTATAATGATAAATTACAAATCGAGGAAATTGCTTATGAATTATTTCCAATGGCTACATATAAAATATTAGCATAAGGTAGGACTATTCAACTATTTAACATTTCTTGTGGTAAGACTCTCCAATGGTACCTTTAAGTTGACATAGAGTGGCTAATTCTGGGCACTGCAAAAGTGAACCTTTATTATATTCTTGTAAAGGAAGATAACAAAGAAGACAATGAGATTACATGCCTAAACAACGTCTTTAGGAAGTGCCACCACTTCAGTTGTTGGGAGACCCACATGGAGGCTGATCTGCACATCTGCTGCATATGTCCAAGGGGGAGGGTGCTTGGTCCAGCCTGTATATATACTTTGGATGGTTGCTCAGTCTCTGAGAGYTTCTAAGGGAGTTTAATAGTCAAGTCTAGATTACTTGATTTTGTTGTTCTTCCTTTAGAGTTCCTAGCCTGTTAATGGTCTTCAATCCTTCCTCCAACTCTATCATAAGAGTTCCTGATTTCCATCCAATATTTGGCTGTGGGTATTTGCATATGTTTCAGTCAGCTGCTGGTGGAACTTCTCAGAGTACTGTTATTCTAGACTCCTGTCATTAAATGCTAGATTGTCATTAAAGATGCCATGGATTGGTGATGGCCCACGGGGTAGGGCTCAAGTTGAGTCAGCATCTCAACTGCAGTTTCTCCCCCCACACCATGCCCTCATGGAACCTGGGTTATCTGGGTCTCTGGCTTGTCTAAAATGGCCAAAGTGTTATAGCCCTCAGAAAGGAAGCCCGTGCAGGGAAAATCCCAAGTCTTAGCCACTACTGTGGCAGTGCCAATGCTAGCTGCAGTGATGGTGGCCGTGACAAATGGCAGTGGCCAGTGTGAGAGGCAGCAGAGACATGAGCTCAGCCTGCAAAGCCGGTCTAAGGTCCAGCAATGAGTATTTCAGAAGAGAAAACTTTTCCCCAAAGTGTTACAGCAGAGAAAAACAGCCAGTCTCAGACCATTCTCAGTAAAATAACATGTGCCATTCATTCCATGTGGATAGGGACTTTATAAACATAGTGTAGGGTAGATGCTTCCCATTGGCTCAGTTTAACATGTTAGAGGTTCTCTATTTACATGGGGAAGGACTTCAGGTATTTTCTCTACCTGACTGATCATCATGGTCCTCTTAGTAGGTATCCCAGTTATGTGTTCCGGGATAAGTAGAGTTAGGCACTCCTACAATTCTCACTTCTGAGTTTCACAGGGTTTGAGCTCACTCAGTCTTTTCAGTTCTTCTGTCTGGTGCAAGGTCCACTTGTCCCATACCCCAGTTTTTCTCCCTACCTTCCCTTTTCCCTAGATCTGCCTCCCCTTCCTCTCAGAAAAGAGCAGGTCTCCAACAAAGAGCAGGACATCAGCAAAACATAGCATCACAAGCTACAATAAGACAAGGCACATATCATCATATTAAGGATGGACATATTAGGAGGAAAGGGATCCACAAGCAGGCAAATGAGTCAGAGTCAGTCCCTGCTCTCACTGTTAGGAATCCCACAAGAACACCAAGCTACTCGWCCATAACATATATACAAAGGAACTAGGTCAAGGCTCTCTAGGTTCCCTGATGTCTGTGAGCTCCCATGATCAATGGACTCCTGAGTTAGTTGATTCTGTAGGCCCCACTCTTGTGGTATACTTATCCATGAGGTTCCTTTAATGTTTCCTCCCCTTCCTCCACAGCACTACAGATCTCTACCTAACACATGGCAGTGGAGTTGTGCATCTGCTTCCTTCAGTTGCTGGATGAAATCTCTTTGGTTTGATGATGATTCTGCTAGGCTCTGATACCAGTACACTCTGCAGACAGGACAAACTGTAGGTCAGTGGATTTGTTGATGGGCTGGTATCCCAATCCCTCCAGTTGAGAATTTGCCTTGTCACAGAAGATGCTCAATTCAGGCCCCATATCGCCATTACTAGGAGTCTTTGCTAGGGTTACACTTTAATATTGCAAGAAGTTTCCATTTACACTATGTTTATAACTCACCCCTAAATATCTTCCAATTCCAATTGTTTCTCCCACAATTTTCTACCTCCTTTTCCTCTCAACCTGATTCTATCTGTTTCCAATCCCTGGCTTAAAGAGGGACACAAAGATCTTCCTGGGAAAGGGAAATAAAAGAAACAATTTAAAAACTTTATTTTATTAATTATTTTACTTGTTTATATTAAAAATTTTACACCCCTACAAAGTCCCCTCTCCATGAGTTTCTTACTCACTCTCCCCACCCCTTTGCTTCTGAGAGGGTGCTCTCCCATTCACTTACCACTCCCACCTCAGCTCCCTAGCATCCCCCTTCCCTGGGGCATCAAGTTTCTACAGAACTAAGGGCATCCTTTGTCACTGAGGTTGGACAAGAAAGTCCTCTGTTATATCAGTAACAGGGCCATTGACCAGCCTGTGTATGCTCCTTGGTTGGTGGCTTACCCTCTGGAAGTTTTGAAGGGTCTGAGTTAGTTCATATTGTTGTTCTTTCTCTGGGGTTGCAATCCCCTTCAGCTCCTTCAATCCTTCCCCTTATTCTTCCATAGGGTTCCTGACCTCAGTTCAATGGTTGGCTGTAAGTATGTGCATCTCTCTCAGTCAGCTGCTGGTAGTGCCTCTCAGAGGAAAGTCATGCTAGTATTTCATGTCTGCAAATACAACATGCATCAGTAATAGTGTCAGGGTTTGGAGCCAATGAATGGGACGGGTCCCAAGTTGAACTGGTCACTGGATGACCTTTCCTTTAGTCTCTGTTCCATTTTTCTCCCTGAATTTTCTTTAGACAAAGACAATTCTGGGTCAAGAATTTTGAAGATGGTTAGGTAGCCTCATATCTCAAGTGGGGGCTATTTCTATCTATTGGAAGTGGTCTCTTTTGCTTCACCTTCCCACTGTTGGGCATTTTGGCTAAGGTCATCCTCATTGGGTCCTTGAAGCCTCTCACATCCCTGGTGTCTGGGACTTTCTAGAGGTTTCCCAGCCGCACACCCCATACTGCCACATAATTTTATTCAATCTCCTGGCCCTCTGGGCTTCTCTCCTGCCCCCCATACCTGACCCTGTCCCCCTTTTCCTTTCTCCCCCGCATTCCACCTGGGTCCCTCCCACCCTCTGCTTCTAGTGATTATTTTGTTTTCACTTCTAAGTGGGATTGAAGTATCCACACTTGGGTGTTTCTTCTTATTAAGCTTATTAAACTCATATGGTCTGTGAGTTGAATCATATGTATTCAGAACGTTTTGGTTAATATCCATGTATCAGTGAGTACATACCATGTATGTCCTTTTGGTTCTGGACTACCTCATTGAGGAAGATATTTTCTAGTTCCATACATTTGCCTGCAAAATTCATGATGTCCTCATTTTTAATAACTGAGTAGTATTCCATTGTGTAAATAGACCACCTTTTCTGTATCCATTCTTCAGCTGAGAGACAACTAGGTTGTTTTCACCTTCTGGCTATTACAAATAAGGCTACTAAGAACATAATGGAGCATGTGTCCTAATGATATGGTAAAGCATCTTTTGGGTATATGCCCAGGAGTGGGTCTTCAGGTAGAACTATTTTCAAGTTTCTGAGGAACAGCCAGATTGATTTCCAGAGTCATTGTACCATTTCACAATCCCACCAGCAATGGAAGAATGTTCCTCTTTCTCCACATCCTTGCTTGCATATGCTATTGCCTGAGTTTTTTTTTTTTATCTTAATCATTCTTATTGGTGTAAAGTGAAATCTTAGGTTGTTTTGATTAGCATTTCCCTGATGACTAGGGATGTTGAATATTTCTTTACGTGTTACTCAACCACTGGAGATTCTTCAGTTGAGAATTCTCTGTTTATCTTTGTATACAAGGAACTCCAATATATACAGAGAAACAACTTTTTAATTTGACTCTCTCTTTTTTAAAAATTTTATTTATTCTTAGAAATTCTAAATACATATATATTGACATATATAATTACAGACCATCTCTAGACTGTTCCTGTCTTCCAATTTCCCACAGCTCACACAAACTCCACCCTCACAACTTCATGTCCCTTTTATTTCATTTTAAACCATGGAGTCTACTTGGTGCTGCAAAGTATAGGAGCAGGAACATCCACTGAAGAGTAGGTAGATGAAAACTCTATTCTATTACTTTTTAAAATGAAGATATGATAAAGATTTGAGAGGATAGGTACACTTTAATCTGCTTAAACCAATACACAATGTATTCAACCCAGAAAAATATATTACCTTTTAGTAGGAACAAGATTTTCTATTTTTCATAACTGTTAAAAAACAATTTGTTTTCCAAATATATTACTTAGTTCTTATGATTTCATGTGGTGTGTCTGTCTGTGTGTGTGTCTGTGTGTCTGTCTGTGTGTCTGTTTGTGTGTATGTGTCTGTGTGTCTGTGTATCTGTGTGCAGGAGCATGTGTGATGAATGTGGAGGTCAGAGAAAATCCTGGTGAAGTCGGTTCTCTCCTCTTAACTTTACCTGAGTTATTGAGCTGTGGTTGCCCGACTTCCAACCAGTCAGTAGCAGCTTCAGTAAGGAAGTGCTCTCCCAAGGCACAGAGGGTGGTATGATTTCAAGATGCAGAGTTGACAATGACTGAATATTTCATAAATATAAATCTAAGTAATACAATATTTTCATCAACAGACAGATACATACTGTTGTGAATCTAGGCAATGGGGATATGCTATTAAATACAAATGATTGAGTAAGCCATGAAAAGACAGAGAGAGAACCGGAATTCACATTACAAGATGAAAGAATCTAGCATGAAAGAGCAATACACTACTTGATTCTAATGATAAGACGTTCTGAAAAAGACAAAACTATATAAACATTAAAATAAATCTCTAGCTTTCTTAGATTATTGAGAAAAAGAGAAGGTAAATAGGGAGGACTCAGGCTTCAGTGGCAAGTGTGTTCTATGGCCGTGAACTAACCCATTGCATCTTCTTTCAGACCTCACAATACAAAGTAAAATGAGAGTTTCCAGGAGGACTGTGGACATGGGTGACTGTGATTTTATTAGCAATAACAGACATCCACATTATTGTGGGTGCAGATAATAGGGACATCTACTCCTGTTTCCAAAGTGGTCAAGGAAGTGCGGGCCTTCTGCTTATCCTTCTGTGAACATAGAAAAAGTGGAATAATTCCAAACAAATATTTTAAGAAAAAATATGTATGTATAAAGAGAGGGGAGTAAGAGAAGAAAACTAGTATATAGGAAAGATCAAAAGGAAACTAATTCTCATAGATGAAAAACACGGTACTGGAAAGTATGCCTTAAGATGGGAGATCCAGGTATTACCTTCTCTGGAGTCAGCCATTCTGGATTTTACCTTCTTCTGTGGCCAGCGATGTATATAAACAACATTTTGAATATGTGGATATGTGTATGTGTTTGCAAGTGAGCGTACTATGTGCGCGAGTGTGGATGACATTGGAGACCAGAGTCATTGGCAGCCATGGAGCTGGTGGTTTTGAGCTGCCTGAAAGGATTGTTCTGGGAAAGCATTATGTATCCTTAACCAGTGAGCCATCTCTAGCTCAAGTCCCTTACAGCATATGATATGACACTCTTACAGGTGAAAATACATTTTTCTTTCATGGCCTTATTCATTAATATAAACCATTTTTGCAGTCTCCTACATGAAGGCATACAAAAACAAACTTACTTAAAATTCCCTCATTTATTCTTATGTGACAGTTACTGCACAGCATCTTAGTATAATATTATTTGAAACAGACAAACAAAAAGATTCCGTGTGCTATTATTAAGCATGTCTTCTGATGTCTTGGTAAAAATGATACACAACAAAGAGACAGTCACTCAATATATGCAATATATTTCACAACAAGGCAATCATAATTAAGCATGACCAGACTTAGAGAGAATGCTTCTTTGATTGACAGAGTAGGCAACTGTGGCGCCCCACCATTGTAAAGAAGTAGTGGGGTTTGAGGGAAGAAAGGAGCAAACCCTTTGAAGATAGATTGAAATAGACAGCATTACAAGCAGAGAAGAGGTAAAGGCCAGGGTGGCTGGTAGAGCTGGTTGGAGAAAGTTCTGAGATCCAGTGAGAAGATAAGTGAATAGAGAGGCGCTTGTAAGAGCATGATAAAGAGTTTGTATTTCTTCTTTGTCATAAGAGATTACAGCAGGTCAGAAGAGTGCGTAAGCGGGACGTTGACAGTGATGATTCTTCCTGCAGCTTGCAAAATTGGTTATAGGTGRATGAATGAAATAGAAGGGTAGGGATAACTGTGGTGGTTGCTGTGCTGTGAGGTTTTCTGGTCACTGGACTAGAGGCTGAGAGAGATCACAAGGCTGGCTCATCAGAGTGTCAGGAGCTGGAATTGGGGAATATAGAATAATCGTTGTGTTTTAGACTAAACTTCATGAGTAGAGGACTGATATCAGAAGGGGAAACTGGGAAAGAGTGTGAGGTAGGGACTGAGAAATTGAGTTATGCTTTAGAATGCTCTGCTCACAAGCCAGGTTCACACAAACTGAGTCACAGGGCAGACAGGGTGTGCTGGGCTCCATTTGTTTACGAATGGGATTTAAAGTCCTGAAGACAGACACTCACTCCATATAGTCATGTACATGCTTATTAAAAGACAACTGTATTATGAGAGATTCCAGAAACTAGAATTCACAATGAGTAATGAGCTCAGATAATGAGGTGGAAATTAATGCAGGTAATATTTTATGCAAATGCAGGAATTTTCTAAGGGCAAACTCAGGACAGCATCTGTGACGGATAGCATGATTCACAGAGTTGTGTGCACCAGTGTTCCTCTGGCAAAAAGCTGTTACTAGGACAGTGATGTCATTTTAAAAATATGTTCCTGTGTGTGAACAAAAATCTGTGTCTCTCATGTCAGTCACATCCTATTGTATCTGATAGCATCGTTGGATATCTTTCCCTTTATCGTATTAGAGTTTTAATTGGAGTCTTCTGTTATATTAAGAAAATATAGAGAAAGGTATTGAACTCTGAGCTCCTTGAATCTCTTTGTGCCATCTCTCCATGGGTCCTAATGTGTATGTGGCCTGCAGAGTGATATCATATGGGCAACTTGTATAACTTAAGTTTGGTGTGTGTAAAACTATTTGTTGTCTTGTATAAACTTTTATTTGGAAACTTGTACTTAGGTTAATTCCAATCTTGATAATGTATAGATTTCTTCATGGAATCCAGTGAGAAAGTAAAATTTTTGTTTATGGAAAGTCTACAAATACTACATTTGTGTTAAGATAACTACATTGAGTGTGGAACCTAGTCTAAACTATCACAATAAACTATTTTGGGTTAGCGTATAACTTGTGAAATTTCATTTTAAAATCTGCCTATTAAAAAGACAAAGGAGGCAAGAGGACTTCCATGATCCTTCCTACATGCAGGGAAAATGTTTCTGTGACCATGCTGCTGGCCAGGGAACAATGATGATGAGGCTAGTCACATGATGTTTGTAGTGGCAATGCTGATAAACACTATGGTTCCTGTGGTTTACATAGTAGTCGATGGAATCTTTATGCTCTTTTCTTTTCATTTTAGGGAACATAATTTCATCTGTATCCTTGTAAACTATCCACTAACTACAACAATTTTGTCGTGTGTTTTATTTAGGCAAAGTTCTCTGGACAGAGATATTTGTTCCCACTTTAGGTTTGTATGTTGGCTTTTGGTCTCACAACCAGGGTTTCTTTCTTTTTTTTTCAATCTGCTGCATTAACTTTTCCTTGTAATGCACAGTATAATACAGTGGTTGAGAATACATATTTTTGTTTGCAATAATCTTGGCTGAGTTGATTTTTATTTCTGTACCATGTTCCTTCTTCTGTAATATCAACATAAGAAAATACAATCATATTGTTCATACACCACTCACATCCCATGTTTGTGCCCCAGGACTTAAAGTTAAGATTCTATTGTTGAAAAGACTACACACTTTGGACAGAGAATTTAGAGGAAACTAGCTGGAACTGCCCTGGACCAGAAGGTGCTATACAAACTGCCAAGGAGAAAAACAATTAAGAGCCCTACCCAGCTGTGATGCCTTTGAGTAACAGCAATAATCACCATGGCAAATGTTAAGGGAACAATAGTGACATTTCTATCATAGGGCAACCAATGGCTGCCCAACTAAACTTAAGGCCTGAGCAATAGGAGGAAACTCATACCTTGCTCTATAAACATGGCAGACTGCCTATGAGTGGTGGTATTATGAGCCTAAAAGAACCTATTGCTGTCTCATTTTGAACCAATATAATTCCCAACTATATTCTAAATTTCCATCTTTATTTTCAGAGGAAAACATAGTCCTCACCCATTACTGAAGAAGCTTCTTTTTTAATCTGAGACCATCATAGTAATTGACAACTTATCAAAACCCACAGAACAACTGACCACATATGTCAATGCCCAAGCAATTTTTATATCTAAGGTGTAAAAGCTTAGAAATAGAAGAGAGGGTAGAAATATTGTAAGAACCAGAAGAATGTGATACTTGATACAAAACAGTGTCATCTATGTTTGTTCCCTGTATCTCTCTACTCCTGGAMCATATTACATGCCAAACAAAAATGATTGACACATAGCATTCATGGGAAGACATGCTAATATAGTAGTTTGTTACTCAAAACTAAGGTAGCATTATTATACTATTGGGGCAGATAAAGAAAACCAAACTTGAGAAAACCAAATCAATTGCTCTAAGTCAAGTCTTTCTAATCTGAAAGCCTAAGTTTTACATATGAAGTCCAAAACAGAGTGCTGCCTCCACAGGAGACAACAGTCAAATATGTTCATAGGAGGCATAAATGGAGGTTTGTGAGGATACATTTACTTAGTGATCATTTGATAATAGTGACCACATTATTTATCATCTTACATGGATAATGTCACTCAGTAGATGTTGAGTCATTCCCTGATCCAATACTTTTCTTGTCTTACCTTCTTTGTCTTTTAAGTAAGGTTCATCTTAGACTTCTATCTGTAAGTGTCATTTATGGCCTGTGTTCTAGTAGAAAACATCCATTCTGCTAGACTCCGCTTTGAATCTAGAAAACTATTTGAGATAYTGTATGCCACTCTGGCCCAAAAATAGAACCGACGGGATGAAATCTAAGGGGTTTGTGTGGAAAGCAGTTTGTCACTATTAAATAGGAGCTCGTTTCTACCATTCATATTTTCGTTCCATGTCTATATTATAAATAAGCAGAAAGATGCTTTTTCTAACAAAAAAATGTTTCATGTCAAATGCTTCCAGCCCCATTTGGGAATGTCATTGAATAAAATAATAGTAGGCTTCCAAGCTAGGAGTAATTATGTTGCATTGCTCTTTTTTGGCAGGCAGCTATTTTTCCTTGTAAATGAGGCACTTTAACAGAGCTCACGTTCTCACTGAGAAGTGGAGGAGGGTTTGATGCAGATGTCGTTCAGGCAAGGTACAGGAACATATTCTTCCCACTCTCATATTAATGTAACAAAGTGATCAATTGCCTAATTAATCAATCCCTTGCTTTGAAGATGATCTCTGTTACAGACAAAAATTGGCATTACAAAGAAAAAAAGGCTTAAGGTAAAGCCTGTTCTTTTTCACATCTGAACATTTATATAACATTTTTTTTGCTGAAAATACTGTAATATTGTTCTTATTAGCATTTTYGATATATTACATCTTGAGAAAATCTATTTTGTTGCTTGCCATTTTTAGAGTCATAAACTAGCACACTCCTTCCAGCCTATGCTACCATAGGAGATGCACTAGCTTCATTTTGCATTTTTGATAGCAGAGTCATTTGATGGCACCGTGCATTTTATAGAACTTAATTTAGATAC
>BDUI01001960.1:28851-43797 GCA_002335545.1 Apodemus speciosus
CTGTAGCCTTACCTCAGGCTGGTTGGCGAGCCTGGAGATTTCTTCAGGATTGAACTACAGTTGCTGGTTCATGCCTTGTGTCTGCCTGCCGAGAGGACTGGTTTGCATCTTCTGAATTGCTACGGGACTGAACTGCTGCCAAAGAATATCAAGCTTGCCTCCAAAGAGCAGGTCCATTTCTCCCATATCCTAATAACTTTTCTACTACCTCTTCTGGGTGGTGGACTAGAGGAGAGGTTGAACCCTTACTAAAAGTAAGTTGCAAAAAATGTATGCCTGCAAGGAAGCTTCCAAGCTTGGCAACAGTTCATTTTGAATGTAAAAATTAACCCACTTGGCAGTTTCTGATGAATATGAATAAACAGAGATTGCTTACTTGCATAGCATCCTTCTTGATTCTCCTYGTTGTCTTTTATACTTCTCATACTATAAAGACTAYAACATCAAAGCACATGGAGGCATATTTAAGTTCAAAGAGAGAAAAGTTCCAGATCGATCTATACTCTGAATCACCCCAAGGAAATCCTGTCTCAAGACTCCAGCAATCTTCAGCCTTTCATGAACAGAATCTTGTATGTACTASGTATTAACAGCCATTTACAGATGTGGACATTCATCTTGGTGAAGAGTATGTATCTATCTCTCTGATGAGAGCCTTGGCTAGCATGAYACAGAAACYCGACCTCCAAGACACATAGTCTCAGCAGGGAAGCAGGCAGATGAAGYTGATGGGTGACTGGCAGAGATGATGTCTTTGCCAGCTGTACCTTTTCGGTCCACTTTCATGAAGACAAACAGAGCAGGATACAGAGATTTTCTTTTTTATCCTCTAATAACTCCAGTACCACTGCAGTTAAAAAAAATCAGAGAAGTAAAATCCACACTGTTAAGTTTCTGTAAAGTTTATATTCATTGTTTGGAAAGGACATGGTTGTAAATTGGAAGCTGCCTACAAAATCCTGTGAGATTAACGWACTGGAGAGAGTGACTATAGCTCTCTTGGGAGGGAGCTACTGCCTCATTTAAATGGAAGTCATTCAGTCTGTGGGGATGGCATGCTAATGAATTTGCTTTTCAACTCTGCCGACAGATTTGTAATGCATATTACCAAACCAGCTCTACCTTGACTCAAGAGAATATTACCATGTAATACAACCAAACTGATTTCCTTTGTTCTAAGGACATGGGGTTAGAGAGATTATAATATTCTTATGCTAGGGACTATATTGGTTCTAAAACACACACTCCTGGGCTGGAGAGATGGCTCAGTGGTTAGGAGCACTAGCTGCTCTTCCAGAGGACCCACAGGACAGCTCACAACTGCTGTAACTCCTGTTCTAAGGGGTATGACACTCTCATTCAGACATACATACAGGCAAAACACTGATATCCATAAAAGAAAAATGAAAAAACTCCATATATTTCTTTGTATTAAGATGTCACTACTGGTTTTTTTTTTTTTATTGTATCTGAATACCTACTCATGTTATATTTTCCTCTTTTAACTGACAGTATACTTGAATAGAAGACCATTTGGCTAAGTGAATTTTCTTTTCAGAGTATCTTGTCTTAGAATGCTAATGCCCTACACATTCTTCATGACAGTCAATGGCTCTTTTTATAGGTTTATATTGTCATTTTGAAGAYTGATTTATTGATTTCTCTGTGAAGCCCTAGCTTTCCTAGAACTTGCTCTGTAGACCACCAGGCTGGCCTCAAACATACAGATCTGCCTGCCTCTGCCTCCCTAGTGCTGGGATTAAAGGCAAGTGTCACTGATAATACACAGAAATCTCATATAAGAGCTCATACAAACTAATAAAAAGAATTCCCAACCTACTAAAACTCAAAATGAATGAAAGAGTTGGTACATATAATGCCACATGCTCAACCTTATTACTATTAGAATAAATAAAAACTGAAATGATAACTTTTGCCTATTAAGCTATATTCGATTCTGGAGAAGATTTGTAAATCTATGCCTTTTGTTTTTTACTGCGAGGCCCTATCACTGAAATAGGCACTTCTTGCCTTTAATTTTATAATGTTAACAATCAGGTGCAGGGAGTCAAGTTAGGTTGAGTATTTTGAAGACTAATTTAAAGTAATCACACCAATAACTGCCTGCTACATACTTCTATTGAAACAATAGTCCAGAGAAACAAAACCTTCATATTCCTGAAAGGCCACAGTTTTTCAATTCTTTGATTACTAACAGCAACGTGTTCCACTTATTGTTTACATAGCAAGTATTTATCGAGTAAGTACTACATACCTGGCATTGCTCTAGGTCCTGGAGACATAGGTGGGAAAGTTAAAAACATTTTTGTTCCCATGAAACACTATGCAATTATGTCAGAACTCCTCTACTTAAGGAAAAATTCTCTATTTGTCCACATTCAGTCCAGAACAGTATTTCAAAGGTTGATACTATTTATTTACTCTGTAATTATTAATTTTTTAACGTGGATATTTAACCCAGGCATGGCAGAGCATGCTTAGGAAGTGGAGGCTAGAAGCTCAGGAGTTCAAGGTCACCTTTCCTCATTACACAGTGAATTTGAGTCTAGCCTAAGCTACAGGAGACTCTTTCCTTAAAATAAAAGCAAAATAGGTCATTTAAATTTTAATTAAACATTGATATTTAGCCAATTTTCCAACCCTAAATTAATTCCAATTCCTTATTTCTGTTGACTTGGAAAAGTAAGACAAACTCCTCTACATCGGTGGCTCATTTGTGTCTAATGTATTTAGTCTCCTGAGTTACCAGCTCCAGTTAATGCAGTCATTAAAGTTCCTCACAGAACTGTGGAAAGAGAGAATTGGCTTCTGAAAGTTATCCCCTGATGTCCACTCTGAGACAGACAGACAGACAGACAGACAGACAGACAGACAGACACACAAAAAAATAAACATAAAAATTAATAGAATAGTATAAAAGATAAGCTTCCAGACACACCTGTGAGGGATTATCCAGATTACATCAGCCTCCAGGCATGCCTGTTGTTAGCTTAACTGAGGTGTAAAGACAATCCCTCATTTTGGGACTGAGTACCCTGCCTTTGGGGCCCAGGACTGTGTAAGAAGAAGAAAGCAGGCTAAGGAGCAGCATTCACTCTGCCTGCTGACTGCGTATACAGTGTGACCAGCTGCTTCAGGCTCTGCCATTGTGACTTTTGCTTATAATAGATTGTAATTCAGAATGTGAGCAAACCAGTCCTTTCCCTAAGCTGTATTTTGTCCCAGCAATACCTAAAGTAACTAATGCATATAAGTATATTTGCTTGTTTATTCAAACCCTTATTTGCTTTGTGTGTGTCTGCATGCAGTGCTCACATGCCACATTACTTCSTCATGAGTGTGGAGGTCAATTTTCAGGAATCACTTTTCTTTTTACTACCATGTGGGTCAATGGTATTGAACTCAGGGCATCAGGCTTGGTGGTAAAGCACCTTCACCTACTAAGCCACATCCCTGGCCCTAGCTATATCCATTTTAGTGAGAAAATATACCTCATACATGTTTACTAATTTTTAATTACCCTAGCCTGTTGGGAAAGGAACACTATGAGAACTTCTTGTCCTCACCCTGTCGATTGCTCCCCACCCTCATTCAAGGAAAATGCCTGTCCTGCTTCTCCTGACTGTTCTCCTGTTCTCCATTCTCCACCATTTGCTATTCCGCTCTGAGTGCTGTGCAGTATGAGGCATTCCACACTCACCACTGTACGCACAGCCTTCTACAGGCAGCCTCACTGCTTGCCAGTCTGGTTTCTACACTGTAGTTCTCCAAGAACTAATTCCTCTTCTTTTAGACACTGGCAGGCAGCCTCATGTAGATGTTGAACAGACTGCCAGCAAGCCATATTCTGGATGGCAGCAGTGTCTTCTCTATGAGAAAGAGAAGTTTATTCTCACATTCAAGAGGCTTCTGTAACACAGGGACTTCCTATACATTCCNTCATGAGTGTGGAGGTCAATTTTCAGGAATCACTTTTCTTTTTACTACCATGTGGGTCAATGGTATTGAACTCAGGGCATCAGGCTTGGTGGTAAAGCACCTTCACCTACTAAGCCACATCCCTGGCCCTAGCTATATCCATTTTAGTGAGAAAATATACCTCATACATGTTTACTAATTTTTAATTACCCTAGCCTGTTGGGAAAGGAACACTATGAGAACTTCTTGTCCTCACCCTGTCGATTGCTCCCCACCCTCATTCAAGGAAAATGCCTGTCCTGCTTCTCCTGACTGTTCTCCTGTTCTCCATTCTCCACCATTTGCTATTCCGCTCTGAGTGCTGTGCAGTATGAGGCATTCCACACTCACCACTGTACGCACAGCCTTCTACAGGCAGCCTCACTGCTTGCCAGTCTGGTTTCTACACTGTAGTTCTCCAAGAACTAATTCCTCTTCTTTTAGACACTGGCAGGCAGCCTCATGTAGATGTTGAACAGACTGCCAGCAAGCCATATTCTGGATGGCAGCAGTGTCTTCTCTATGAGAAAGAGAAGTTTATTCTCACATTCAAGAGGCTTCTGTAACACAGGGACTTCCTATACATTCCTCTGTGCAGTACAGACAAGGAGAATAAAGGGAYCACAACTCCCACTCTTACGCTGGCTTTGCTTTGTTTACTGTTGTTCTCAGTGCTAAGGAATGAGGCTGTGGCCTTACACACATTATGTAGGTACTCTGTCAGTCCTGCCTCCTACTCTACTCTTTATATCATATTTGAAAGAACCTGCATGCCGTTTCCTTCACACATTCATGTGTTTCTTCAATGAAATGTTATCCTGACTTAGGATCACCACTTTTCTTTGTATTCCGTCTTGCTTCTCATTCCCAGATGCTTTTGTYCCTGATTCACACCTGCCACTCACAAGAAGATGTCCCTGGAACAGCTGAAGGAGAATTCTAATCAGACGCCTAGTGGCCATACTAACTGGAAATATGGTAAATCATACACAATTGTTGAAAGAGAAGTGCAATGTGCTCAAAGAACCAATCCTTCCTTAACCCTCGACTCTGTGCCTCTAACCACATGACTACACAAACAACCAACCTCCCTGTCCATCAGCACTACTGCATTTTGAAGTATRATTTTGATCAGGTTTTGTTGTTGCTATTGTTATCAAATAATAATTTCTATTACTCAGAATTTGGAAGATCTTAGTATATCTTGTCCTTGATTCTGGGATTATAGCCATAGAACAAGACAATAAGAAAGTAATTAAAATTGAGTAGGGACAGACAAGAATGTACCACAATTGATGGAGTGTCTGTCTAGTAGGCACAAGGTCCTAAATTTTGTCCCTAGCACTGCATAAACTGGGCGTCATGTACAGGCCTATAATCTTAGCACTTCAAGGTTAATTTAGAAGGATCTGAAATTTAAGGTTAACCTTGGCTACATATTGACTTTGAAGATAGCATGGGCTATGAGCTTTACCTGCTGGTATCCCCGCCCCCCCTTAAGAAAACAATAATTAAATATATTTAAATAGATGGTTATAAAATTGATGCCTAAAAGATAAAAACCTTGTCAAGCTAAATTCTTACTCAGTTATGGTGATAGATCTAATTTCCTGTGTCCATTTACTAAGACTATGATGTCTAGATGGTGCAGAGAAAGGACTTTTTTTGATAAAATTTGAACTGTTAGACTCTGAGTAAACTAGACTCACTTCTCGTTTTGCTTTTTAACTTTTTGTTGATTCTTTGCGAGTTTCACATCATGCACCCCAATCCCACTCATCTCCCCATCCCTGCATACCCATTCTCCACTCTTGCAATCACCCCCACAAAAGAAAACGAAACAAAAATATCTTGTTTTGGGAGCTGTAGTGTGTCACAGTGTGTACACAGTATACACTTTTGTCCACACATCTTTATTTGCGAATGTTCATTGCATTGAGCCATTGGTCTGGCTCTAGGACTCAGGCTTCTGCTATACTACCAGTACTGGATCCTCTCTGGGAMTCCTCTCAGACATTCTGTTGTTGCCCTGTGTCGATGGACATCCTTTAACTTTATATCTGTAGGACTGACGGTAGCTGAACTGATCTGTCCATCAGCTCTCCTTCACCCATTCCCACACCACCAGGGCAAGCTCTCCAGCACTGCACTGGCTAGATCATGCAACATCATAGCCAGCAAGGGGGCAGAACCAGCTCTTCCACTCTTCTACCCTTGGGGCCATCTCACCCGCAACCCCTGCAAGCAGAACCAGCTCTAATGTGCCACCAATGCAAAGTGCAGGGCCCACTCTCCTGAGTGCTACAACCAGTTAAGAGGGGCAGGGATGGTTCGGCCTCATGACATGCCCCCAGAGCCAGCTTTCCTGATTGTCACAGGTGGTGAGGAGCAGAGGAAGGGATCTCGCTCTTATCCATGCCATCACACAGCAGAAGCAGATGAGTGGGAGAGACAACTCTTCCATGCTCACGCTCTCAGGGCTGGCTCACCCGAACCCCGCTCCCCACCCCACCCCTGCAATCAGGGCCAACTCTTCTGTGCTTCTTGAGCAAGGTGTGGGCTTGCTCTCCTGAGTACTACAGCTTGTGAGGGCCAGGGAGAACTCTCCTGCTCTCATACCTTTGGGACTAGCTTTCCCAGGATGCCCAGACAGGGGATGGGGCCATCCCTACACAGCCATCAGACAYCAACAAGGCCCCAGGCAGCAGCTCAAGCCAGGGACTATGCCTGGCATTTGGAAGTAACAGACCCCTGTTGTTGCAGGGACATGGATCCTTGGCGACAGCACAGGCCAGGACCTTACTATGGCCTCAGGTGGCATCACTGGGTACTCACATTGGGCTGTTCCTCACTATCCTTGAGTCTCCAGTTTTGCCTCTCTTCATTATGCACATATCCTTCTGCTTCTCTTGCTYTTCCATCTCTCTTGTGTTTACATACCCATCTTAATGGTGCCTGGGGTCTCTGGATGTCTGGGGTCTTCGAAGGAGTGCTATGCCCTGCCTATGTCATGTGGCACAGGGAAGGGTTGTCTTGGTGTGGTYGGGCCCGGTGGCCCAGATTCACTTTTATAATCTGGGTGAGTCTCATTTAATCCAAGGTGTCAAATGACCGAATTCCTTCAGACTTATGATAGTTACTTGATCGTTAGCTTAATCTGGAATCAACTAAGACACATAGCCCTGGCTGGGTTTGTCAGGGCATTTTTCGGGAAGGGTGTCATCAGCTATACCAGGAAAGTCCTACCCTCAGAGTATACTGCACTTTCCCATAGAGCACTTCTAAAGAAATGAAAAAAAAAAAAAACCGGGATGCTTGCTGATGTGTGTGTCTATTGTATCCCATTGTTGCTGCTACAGTCGACTTCTTCTAGTTCCAATGTGGACTGAAAGTCAGTGAGTCATCAACACTGCCTTCAGGACCAGACTGGAACTATTGAGGTGTGCTGGCTGGTTTTATGTTTACTTAAAACAAGCCAGAATTACCAGAGAAGAATGAGCCTCAGTTGAGAAAATGTCTCTGTAATTGGACTGTAAGCAAGCTTATAGGACATTTTCTTAATTACTGAACCATTGGGGGTGGGGCCATCCTTGTGCTGGTGGTTCTGGGTTCTATAAGAAGACAAGCTTATGGAGCCATGGGGAACAAGCCATTAAGCAGCACCCTTCCATGACCTCTGTATAAGCTCCTGCCTCCAGGTTTTTGCCCTGTTTGAGTCCCTGTCCTGACTTCCTTCAATGATGGACTGATACAGAAGTGTTAAGCCAAATAAACCCTTTCCTTCCCAACCTGATTGGTAATGGTGTTTCATTGTAGTGATCATATCATGAACCAGGACATGAGGCATCCAGCTTCATTGATAGAGCAACTATGGGGTTCTGGACATCTTCAGCACACAGAAGTCTGTAGTGTTGTTGGAGTCCTGTGTCTGTTCTGCCACAGGACTTGGCTGCTGGGTGAAGTGACTGAGCTTAGCCCATACTGTCGCCAGGCAGGTATCAGGCCAACCGGGAAGCACAGTCTGAGACCAGGGACGACTGGAGTTGGCTCGGGGCTCCCTGGGCCTGCAAGGAGGCCAGGGCTGTATGGTTCTCAGGCACTTGGACACTCTGGCACTGCTGGGAGCCTCAGAAAAGCTGAGACTGGAGTGGGGGCCTGAGGGCTGGATCTAGCCTGGGGTGGTGGAGGGGAGAGCTCTGACTGATCCCATGGTGGGAGTTCTTGGCTTGGTGGTGGCCCTGTCTGGGGTGGGGGGTAGAGAGGCCTTCTACRGGAGATTAGATGGAGGCTCTATAGGCAAAGGCTTTCTCCATGTCTCCCCATTGTGGATCTTGATGAAAAGAGGCAGTCCATGATTTTAAGGTATTTATTATCATGGCAGAAAGTGGATGTGTAAAACCATACTCCACTTCTCAGTATGGGCCTGAGATTAAATACCTTTTTTCAGATTGGAGTGTCTGGGAAGGAAAGGTTATTGGCTAAGCATCCAGGCTTTTAGGTACTTCATTAAAATGGAGATCTGTTTTGAGACTGCTTGACCTCAGTCATATCCTCTACTTGTGGAGGGGCTTGGGGCGTTGCCCTTACCACTGATGGCCACAAATCTATGGAGGGCTGCAGCTAGTAACAGGGGCCTGGTGCTTGGGAATCAAATGAAGCGCTTACCATCCCTTCAGAGTCACCAGGGCTTCTAGCCTTAGCTCAACCAGGCACCAGGCTGCCTTTCATGTTCCCACAGAAGTCCATTGTTGAACTATCATCTCACCATGGAAGTCAACCTAATGCATTCCCTTTTATGAAATGCATTCATTCTGTTCACTCAGTTTGTTCTGTTCTTCTAGAGATCCTTGGCTAACACAAGGCTAAAAACTATTACTATGTGTCTTACAAGGATTTCTAGAAGCCCTTCAGACTTCAAGTTTGACAGTTCCCACCGTCTGGTGAGTAAGTGAGTATCCCCCTTTTTTCCTTCTTTTGATTTCAAAGGCCAGAGTATCCCTAGGAACTAGAGTTGCTCGGCATAATGAGCTGCCTGGCATGTATGCTAGGAACTGAACTCCAGACTTCCAGGGAAGCAGTAAGCAATCTTAACCACTGGACCATCTATCCAGCCTTCCTTTATTTCTTTTTTATATAGGTTTATGCAAAAAATATTCCTCTCCCAGAAAATATACCTTGACTCAGCATACCCACCATTCAGTGCTGTGTGTCACAGGCACCCATCAGAGACTTATAGATCATTTAGTCGAAATGGAAACCAATTCACTTACCTTTTATAATTGTGTATTGTTACAACTGTCATATTTTAGTATCAATTATTGTTGTATTCTGATTTAGAAATGACGCTTTACCATAGTTACATATTTGGTAAAGCCCTTAGCATCTACACAGTGTGACACTATCTGCAATTTTAGGCAAACAGTGGGGACTTGGCATGGATTTCTCATGGATGAGACAGGCTTTGAATAGAAAACCTGCAATCCAGGAAGTCACATTCCTATACAGAACCATGGTGGCAGGGAATACTCCGGACACAGCTCATCGGAAGTAGGAGGATCAACTTATGTGAGTTGGCAAAGTTTATTGTAAGTCTAGAAATAAAGGACAGTTATATAAGCTTCCACATTCAGATCTTCTGTCTTCAGGCTTAGCCATTGTGGGGCCTTGATGAAGGCAGATAGTAAGATTCCTGTCCCACCTTGCCAATGGCCTTACCTCATAATACCCCCACACTGCACCTTAGGACTTCGACATGTGAATTGGGGAGGTCCAAGTGCTCAGTCTGTAGTATTTCTTTTCCTTCCTTCCTTCCTTCCTTCCTTCCTTCCTTCCTTCCTTCCTTCCTTTTTCCTTCCCTCCCTCCTTCCCTCCCTCCCTTCCTTCCTTCCTCTTTTCTTTTCTTCTTTCTTTTAAAAAATGTATTTATGTGTTTTGTCTGCATGTACATCTGCACACCAGAAGAGGGACTTGAATCCCACGGGACTACAGTTATACATGGGCACCATGTGGTGCTGGGAATTGAACTGGGGATCTCTAGAAGAGAAGTCAGTGCTCTTAGCCATCTCTCCAGTCTAGTCTGCAGTATTTTAAACCCTCTGACTTCACAAAATTAATGACTTCTCATATGAAAGACACAGTTACTCTATGACAATGGTTCCCAAAGCCTCAACTTGTGACCTGCATTAGCTCAAATGTCTAATGTGCAGTGTCTTCTAAAAATCATCTCAGTCATATTTGGATAATATTCAATGTGTGATTTATGCCACAGCAAATTTCTCTCTGGATATGTTCTCAAAAACAAGTGTATTAGTCCCAAACATGGGACTAGGACAGGCATGGTACAAACACTCCCACCTGAGCAGGGAGAAAGAACAAAAGCAACTGGTCTCAGGTAAAGGACAGCGTGAACCTGGAAGGCAAAACAACAGCAGCATTTGGCTTCAGGTTCAGTCTTCCAGACCCTGTGCTGCAGGTCTTGTTCACCCTCTCTGAGTTGGACCTGTGTGTCTACAGCTCTCCCAGATCGCTGCCTTGCTCTTGTTTGCCTTGGACGAAGTATATCATAGCCTGAATGTCAGGGACATTCCTGCAGCAGCAGCTTTCTCTGTTGCTGGGAAGTTGCTGCAGCATTTATCTTAGATCTAACGCTATGACTTAAAAGTCAACATGGCTATGGGCCCCAGTGTGGAATGGCGTTCAGTRAGTGTTCTGAGATTCGAGAACTTGGGCATACATACAATCACTAGGTTTTTGTGGTCAAGTGGCTATATTAAAATGATAATTACTGTGCGTTGATTTTTATCATTTCACAAAAACAAGGCATGAGGAAGGACAAAACCTTAAAATATAGATTAGCCCCTGAAAATCAACGGATTTATTAAAACTCACTACATACACAAATGTTACCAGGCCTTGAGATGTAAAAAAATATTTCAATAATAGGAACTGTCTGTGTGGTATTATCTGCTTTCTCTTGATTTGGAGAGAGCCATGAGAATTAAGCTTATAGAATTTAAAAGTACAACCTTCAAAAGTTGAAGGACCTTAAAATGAAAACAGCAGATGCCACGATTCAAACAGCTCCGTCCTTCCCAGCAACACTTTTATTATATCAATAATGTTTCTCCCTCTTCCTTTCCAGTTGCTGCTGCCTCAGAGACACTCCACCACCCAATAGCATCTCACTGCTAATAATTAAAAAGAAGATGTTGGTAAAACTCCAATGTGGACCTTTTCACCTCCTGGTGTGATAGCATTTTAACTCCCCTAAGTTTTCTTTTGCATCACCTTCAGCAAGAGAAATGGTCTAGCCAGCCTTCGAGGATAAATGTTTCCTTGCAGATTTTTGAGAGTTTAGTAATTCCTTGCAGAATTTTGTAGCTTAGTCCCACACTTGGAAACACTGTGCATCCTCCTCACAGGTTTTCTATGAAAGAAGGGTAAACAGGCCATGAGAAAAAAGAAAGTTGACCCAGAGCTGCTTTTGCAAAATGAACCCATTGGATCCATTTCCTCATTTGCAGGATTTTTGAAAAATCAAGACAAACTCTTACATAAACATGAATAGATATTTTCCAGAGCAATCCCCCAAACAGAACCTAGAATGATATTCCTGCTTAGTACGAGAAAGACCCGAGAAAGAGAGAGAGAGCAACAGTGGTTAGTGTTGTTAGTGTTGCTTTTAAGTGCAGCAACAGTGGTTAGTGTTGTTAGTGTTGCTTTTAAGCGCTTTGCCCTAGCCACTCCATCGAGCCCATGAAGTATAGCTCGATGAATAACTAACAGATGATTACATTTATGAGGAAAGAGTACTCACAGCAGACAGCTACTTCCTATAGGTGACAAGCAATCTCCCGCCGGAGCTTCACCTGACGAGTCATTTTGGGATGTGATCACAAGGGTTGGAGACTGATGAAATTATCCTGTCCAACATCAAACACAAAGTGGTTGTAAATCAGCAGCGGCTGTGGCAGAGGGAGAGCAGCTCATTCTTTATGCTTTGCCAACAGTCTTCAACCCTGGGGGCTGCATGGAGCATCTTAACAATGTCATTAAGTGACCCTAGAAAGAGATTTAATTAAAACAACAAGGAAAATATCCACATGTCTAGGAGCCTCAGAACCTTCAGTTGTCCTGAAAAAGAGATTTTCAAGCAAGTTGGTTCTATGATTTAAAAACTCGAATGCGTTAAGGCTCTGTCTACAGAGCACAGTGACATGTATAAATAAATAGGTGCCTGTCTGTTATAGCTCTCCACTTGACCTTGCCAGACGATTACATGCTGAACCTTAGACTATCATTGTGTTTTTTGAGGGACACTTAGGGAAAGGCAAACCAAAAAAAAGAACAAAAAAACAAAAAACAAAACAAAAAACAAAACAAAACAAAACAAAACAAAACAAAAAAACAAGCCAGCTCTAGTTGAACCTGGTCAGGAGTCCTGTAAAATCAGAAATTGATCTTGCAAATGCAGTCTATCAAAAGGAGAGGGGATGAACGATAGATGATTTACACATGGTATGTGCTGAATAGTACCTGATTTACACATGATCTGAAGAAACCTGGAGAAGCCATTTTGAAGTTTGCCCTGTGGAAGGGATCATATTTTAAGAGTAAAAAATTGTCAGGTATCATTGAATAGGGAAGGAGCTTTCTAAGGATCCCATTTCCCCATCACCACGAAACAGATTTATATGCTTTGTCTCCTTTAGTTGGGAAGTTCTGGTATAAATCCTCTAAGGTTCAGAACGTAGAAACCAGCTACTCAGAGATTTCCTGGACCTGATAATCTGCACAAAATTGTGGTTGAGGAAACAACCACCACCACCACAACAAACAACAAACAATAGAAAAAGTCTTTTTAAATGGTTATGCTAGATGGGTAAATGAGCTTACACAGGTCACCGTGCAATTTTATACAAGCCCAAAGCCTTTCTGAGTTACTTGTGGAACCTGCTATGCAAGGGCATTTGAGCAGCTCTGCATTGAAAGACCTGTGCACATTCATTCAAACAGGCTGCTTTGATAGGAGCTGTGGCTGGTGTAAAGATACCCCTTGTCTTTTATTTCCTTCTTAGCTTTCTCCCTTTGTAACTGAAAGCTGAAATTTCATGAAATCACATGTGTTTAACCCGTTAGTGGTGTTTCTCAGGTGATGTCACATGGCTGATAGACAGGGAGATTTTTTTTTACTTTTTAAATTTATAACTTCTCAGAGAACATCCAGTGAGAAAGACAGAAAGGCTTTTCTGTGTGTAAAAGGCAAGTGAATGTGTCCCATGGTGCCTGCTCTTTGGAACTTTGTTGATGGTTATTTTTGTGCCTGTAGCTCTGCAGTGCCCTTTCCTCTCTGGGAGTTACACTTTAATTATCTGGTACTTTGTTGCGGAAGGTATGTATTGGCTCCCAGCCAGTGTGGGTTTGGACTCTTCTTGCCACTACAGTGTCTAAAAGCATGTACAGAACAATGTTCCAATTAGATATTTAAGTGTTAGAAACATGATACACAGTGCATTTTTCTGAGGGGCTGATCAGTGGGAAGTTTCGAAAACACACAAAAGGTAAAGCCTCTTTCACATCTTTTAAACATCATCTCAGGGAGGCTGCAAAAGAGGCTGAAAATATACTGAGAGAGGTTGATATCACTTTGGCCTGTAGTTTTGTTTCTCTTAAAAGCATCCCATAGATCAGACTAATGAAACCATCATTTCCAAATAGTATTCTTTCCGTTAAAGTTGCCATCCTAGGGATGACAAACTTTTCTTCTTCGTATTCTTGATTCGTGACATTTCACTGCCTACTAAATGGCTCTGGATAAATTAACATGGGGGTGCTTTAAGCAACCAAGTAGCTGACATTCCTTTTCAGGTTAACTCTCCAAGCTGTAAGGGCCAACTCTCTTCTCTCCATATGTCAGAGATGGTAAGAAAAAAAAGTATGTGGGAAAGGACGCCAGCTCCTTTTATTCTCCTACCCTGTTGAGACAATAATTGTGTAAAATGTCTGGAGTAAGTTAAAAGGCCCAAAGACAGCCTTTAATTTACACCCTGCAATGGGTTAAGAGTCCAGTCAGTCGCCTCTGTTTCTATCAGTCATTCTCCTTACAACAATTGAGCTTAGTTATTTTAAATGGTAAAGTATTTAAATTCTCCTTACTGGTCTCACAGTCAGACACTGCATAGCTCACCAGCCCCAGTTGGTTTTCAGACTGTTTTGTACACATTGGGGGGTGAGGGTGGGATGGGGGTGAGGGTGGGGGCTGTGATGAGGTATAGAGAGGGTAGACAGAGTCCCTGGAGAAGCCAGGTCTCCCCTAACACACACATATACCACATATACAATTAGACTTTCCTCCACAATTGTGATTTTGTCCAATCTTTCATCTTCTTAGCCTAATTAACGGTCAACTGTTTTTTGTTTTCTTCTGTTTGTTCCATAATTACACATTACTTCCTTTAAAATATATTCCACCAACAGCCCCCCTCAAAACAGCCCACAAGTTTTTTAAAATATTGACTATATTCAGAGGAAAAAAGAAAGAATGTCCAAGATTCTAAGAGGGAAATAGCTAGTGTAGGATTTTAAGGGAAGAGAAGAATCTCCCCTTAGCAATGAGTTCAATAGACCCTCAAGTTCCTCAAATCAGGGTAGATCTGATTACCATAACCATTTGGCAAACTCAGAGTTAATCATATGATAAAAAGCTGAATTTTTCTGTAGCTGAATCTTCTTTTTATTAGACTTCATCCCCAAATTAAATTGAATCTCAAAATTCCAATGACCATGTCTCTGAACCCAACTCTATATTTTATCTGGATCTAGAACAGACTATTTAGTGGAAAACATAAGTTACACAGAAACACAACCTTTGAAAATAGACAAAACACAATGTTGGTTAAAGGTCTAAGAGCTCTAGGCTTCGAAGTCCTTCAGGAATCCTCAGAACAGATTTAATCTTTGCAGAAGTGG
>BDUI01001960.1:77307-87438 GCA_002335545.1 Apodemus speciosus
CTGAATGTTTTGGGTTACAAGCTTTTTGCATTTTGCATTTTCTTTAATTGTTGAGTCTATGGTTCCTATGGTATCTTCAGCATCTGAGATTCTTTCTTCTATCTCTTGTATTCTGTTGTTGATATTTGCATCTATGGCCCCTGATTCTTTCCCAAGGTTTTCTATCTCCAAAGTTGTCTCCCTTTGTGATTTCTTATTTGTTTCTACTTCTGTTTTTAGGTCCTGGACGGCTTTGCTCATATCCTTCACTTGCTTGTTCATGTTTTCATGTAGATCTTTGAGAATTTTTTGTGTTTCTTCTTTCATGACTTCTGCCTGTTGACCCAAGTTCTTCTGTATTCTTTTAAGTGATTTTTGCATTTCCTCCCTATTGGCTTCTATCTTTTGACCCATATTCTCCTGAATTTCTTTAATTGATTTTTGTGTTTCCCTTGTAAGGGCTTCTAACTTTTGATCCATTTTCTTCTGTATTTCTTTAAGAGATTTATTTACATCCTTCTTGTGTTCCTCTAACAGCATCATGACCAGTGCTTTTAAATCCAAATCTTGTTTTTCTGGTATGTTGGGGTATCCAGGACTTCCTGTTGTCGGCGAACTGGGTTCAGATGCTGCCATGTTGCCTTGGTTTCTGTTAGTAACGTTCCTACGCTTGCCTTTTGCCATCTGTTTATCTCTGGTGTTAGCTGGCCTTGTTGTCACTGGCTGGTGTTTGAACCTCCCGTGAGCCTGTAAGGGTAATTCTGCACCTCTGGATGTCAGGGTTTACCCTGGCTTGGATTGCTGGTGTRCTACCTTCCTCTTGGGTGCCCTTGGAGCCCTAATACTTCCTGTCCCAAGCAATGCTACACTCAGGTTGTCTCTGTGAACCTGGTGCTGCCTGTCTGCTCCTTCAGGGTGCACAGATGGTGGATGCTGCAGGGACCTTATCTACGTGCTGATCGTTCTGCAGGGCTGATGAACCCCCAACTGGGTTGGTGCAGGACTGGGTTGGCATACACATGGCCCACCGAGCCTCCCGGGCCCTGGCTACAGGCAAAAGCCTGGCAGGTTTCCACCCGAGCCATGGTAGTCTCGGATTAAGTCTGCATACCTGGGCCTGCCTGATGGTTCTCTACAGGTGACCTGACTGCAAGATTGATCCAAATCTTAAGGAATGAAAAGCTTAAGAACAGGAATGGTAGTATATATCTTTCCTGGGAGACAGAGGCAAGCAGATCTCTGGATTCAAGGCCAGTCTGATACAAAGGAAGTTCCAAGTAGAGAAAAGCTTAGGTCCAGGTGTGGTGATACATGGCTTTAATCCCAGCATTATGGAGACAGGGCCATGCAGATCTCTGAGTTCAAGGTCAGTTTTCAGAGCAAGTTCAGCAACTGTGAAGCTTAGGCAGTGAAGGATATAATAGAACAAGAGGGCCATGTTCCAGTCCYAGCAAGCAGCAGAACTTCGGCCATGTGGCTCTGGTTTTAAAGTCAATAAAAGAAGGGACTACAGGAAAAACTGATCCTGGTTAAATGGAGCTAAGACATTAGTAGTGATTAAGAAGAGACAAGCCTTACTGAGGTGAAATCTGGGAAATGTTTTCTGGGAGCACAAAGAAGCTGTGTTCCAGAGATAACCAAGGTTGTACCTCATGCTGCAGTTGGACTTGGTAATCTGTAAGAATTACCCTTGGTAGTACTGGTTTTAAAGGTATGAAGGGGCCATGAAGAACAGCTGAGGCTTGGCACTATAAGAGGCCAGGGAAAATGTAGCCTCAATTGCAATTGAGGTCCATGACAGAAGGGGTCATGAAAAAAAGTTGAGGCTTAGCACCATGAAGAAAGAGAGTCTATACTAGGTTATTGGTAAAGTCTAGTTGCAGTGGAAGACCCCAGTGTATTGGAGATGTCAGCACCATGGGATGATCACCCAGAACAGCAGCAGCAATGACATGGAGTCAACCAGAGCCTAGAGAGCTGCTGAAGGAAGAGCTGAAGAAGTGACCCAAGCCCTTTGGATGAACCCAGAAGATCATGCGTAGATCTCAGTCACTGGGACAAGAAGCTGTAAACTTAAAGTTGCCTTGGATACCCCAAGATGTTAGAGATGCCATTGCTGAGATATCTGCTGAGGAAAGCTGTTATCAAGGAGTGGCTGCAATTAACAAAGATGAAAGGGGTCATGAAAAGCACTTTTACATCAAACATAAAGATGGAGAGTTTGGAGTTTGCCCAGCTGGATTTTGATCTAGCTTTGGTTTATATTTCCTCATTATGATATTTCAGAATGGTAATGTATGCCCTGTAATGTTGGAGGTATGTTATCTGCTTTTGATTTTGATTTTATAGGGAATTACAGTTAAGTGATCAGATAAATCTCAGAAGAGACTTTGAACTTTGGACTTTTAAGATTGTTGAAACTGTTGTAGACTATGGGACTTTTGAAGTTGAACTAAATGCAGTTTGCATTATGCTATGTTTAGGTATGGGCCCCATAGACTCATATGTTTGGCAAGCCTATGGGGACCAGGGATTAGAATGTGGTGGTTTGAATATGCTTGGACCAGGGAATGGCACTATTAGGAAGTGTGGCCTTGTAGGAGGAAGTGTGTCACTGTTGGGGTGGGCTTCATGAGATCTTCCTCCTAGCTGTTTGGAAGACAGTCTCTCAGTCTCTCAAATGTCTGTCTTAGTTAGGGTTTCATCACTATGGAGAAATACCACAACCAAGGCAATTCTTCTATCAGCCAGTGCTTCCTCTAGCTAGACCTCATAAAGAAAGGTCCAGATACTAACCTGGAGCCCTTGAGCATTCTACCTCACAGTGCCCACTGCTCCTGTATTGTCYCTGATCTACACTCTCACTTTACTTTGGTTTACTTTTAACCTTGTAGAAAGTTAAAAGTATGTGCTCTGTTCTTTCAATTCTTAGAATAAGATACCAAGAACCAGGAACCATATGGGCCAGGCAGTAACCCCATTCTCAAATATAAAAAATACTATGTACAAATTATAGAGGCACATATATTCTATGGAGCTAGTTTCATGAAAATACTATATGCAATGAGTCTGAACAAAATGGTGGTTTGATTGTGAATCATCCTTCAGCCCCAACACCCACTAAACGTTGAGTTCTAAAGTAGACCTAATCTATCATCCTTCTTGGTATCTACATTTTCCTTCTGTTAGTAAAGTTGTTAGTGGTTTTGAAACCTCCAGATTCAATTAGCTAGACTTCAGAAAGTGTCGCATGAGCATTTCACTTTTTAGAAGTCATGATAAGCTTTAAAGCCAAACATCCAAGTGTGATCACACAAGTCCAGCACTTGGCCGCTGATCCAGTACAATTGTGAGTTTGAGGCCAGGCTGTGCCACAGAGAAAGACTTTATCTCTAACAAACAACAAACAAAACAAACAAAACCAAAGCCCTACATGGTAAACATTACAGAACTACACTTGTATTAATATCAGCTGAGGAAGCTGGGTGTTGTTGCTGCTGCTGTTGTTTTGTTTTGTTTTGTTTTGTTTTGTTGATCATTGAGTTGAAACTATGGCAAATGTGGTAGTGAGAGAAACATATCACTGGTGCATGAACAGAATGAGAAATGCTGCTTGAGAAAAGGACTGAACTATGGCTCCAGTGAGCCTGTGTTTATTTCCATAGGCTGGATTTCTAGATTTTCTTTAACTGAAAAATGAACAGGAAAAGATTTAATGAATGAGATAGGCAAGGCCAGGAGAATTTCTGGAGGTATGTTCCTATTCTTGCCTTAATTTAAAAAAGAAAAAGAAAAACAAAATTATCCCTTTAAAAGTTTTCCCTCTGCTCCTTGCAATTCTGTGATTTGAGAAAGGGCTCGTTGAGCACTATATTAATGGCTTCTGTGTCATTGTAACAAAATACTCAAAATTAAGCTTCTTAAAGAATAGGTCATTGTTTCAGAGATTTCAGTCCATCATGTCAGGGAGAATGCCTTGGAGCATCTCAAATCGTGAAGATAGGAAGCAGAGCAGAGCAAGGGACAGCCTCGAAGGACCTGCCTCAGTGAGCTACTTGATCTAACTAGGCCCTACTTTCCACAGCTTTATTGTCTTCTGATAGTCTATTCAATTAGCTCAATCAACAGGTTAAATTCATTGAGTCAGAGTCCTTGTCTGATTATCACTGCAAATAGACATAGCCAGAGATGTTATTAAACTCCTTAGCATTTCTGAATTCAGCCAAGTAATTTCAACCAAATTCATCCTCACCTCAATGAATCTGAGTACCTAGAAACAGAGACTCATCTCACAGGAATGTGGTCCAGGGGTGTGTGAGTAAGAAAGGCTTTTTTTTTTTTTTTTTTGTTTTTTGAGACAGGGTGTAGTCCTGGCTATCCTGGAACTCACTCTGTAGACCAGGCTGGCCTCGAACTCAGAAATCCTCCTGCCTCTGCCTCCCAAGTGCTGGGATTACAGGCGTGCGCCACCACGCCCGGCTAAGAAAGGCTTTTTGAATTTATGCCAACAGCATCATGGATCCATGCTTTTAGCTACATTTACCACTCTGTGGCCATGTGAGTCACAAAATCAAGTGTAGAAGCACCCCAMCCCTTTTCTGTTTACAACTCAATTCTTGTTCCATTCAGTCTGTTCTAGGATGCTGTTCTCTGGTGTCTTCATATTTATCATCTTAAAAATAATTCACCACTGTGTGAATGAGTTTGTTTCATGCTTTTATATATTTTATAGATGTGGAGGAACAGAAAAGTTATTAAGTGATTTAGTCAAAGCACTTCAGTGAGTAGCTGATCTCAGATTCAAACTCAGTTGTGTTACAATAGATATTTAATACATACACACAAAGTATAGCCTATTTGCAGTGAGCAAGGGCTGGACAGCCCCTGTCTGACACCACACCTTTCATTTGTAACTGATGTCGGATCTGGAGATGCTAATTGTGAGCTACACCATTATGGCTGTAGGAAGTATACTTATACTAGCTGCCCAATACTTTGAAACATTTATTTTCATCTGTTTTAAAATTTGTAGTTTAAAATAAATACCTCTTCAATGAAATTGTCTTAGTTAGGGTTTCTATTGCTGTGATTAAAAAAAAAAAAAAAAAAAAAAAAAAAAAAAAAAAAAAAAAAAAAAAAAAAAAAAAAAACTTACCAAAAGCAACTTTGGAACAAAAGGGCTTACTTCATCTTAAAGTTGTAGTCCATCATTTAGGGAGATCTGGACAGGTATGCAAGACTGTAACCTACATAGGAAACAAAGCAGAAGCCATTGAGGAGTGCTACTTACTGGCTTTTCCCCGCATGGCTTGTCCAGACTGCTCTTTTATAGTACCTAGAACCATCTGCCCTGGGCTGGCACTTCTCACAGTAAGCTGGTCTTTCCCATGTCAATCATTAATCAAGAAAATGTTGCCACAAGCTTGCCTACAGGCCAAGACTGTAGCCCCAGCCTAGCTTGGAACTCAATATGTAGTCTAGAGCAGCCTAGAATTCTTCGACCGTTGTCTCCAGAATGTTGCCCAGCTCATAGCCCCACCCCTTCACGTGTGTATTTAGACCATAGATACAGAGTACATGGCACAAGAGTCATCACGAAGCTTTTATATCCTGCTGATACCTGGATCTTGCAAGGAATTCCTGATTCAGTGTGTCTGGTATACACCTCCCACTTTGTCCTTTGTATGTTTAGATTTTCCCAGTGTCCTCTATTGAGTTCTCTTCTACTAATTTCTGTGGACAATTTTATCAATGCTTCACATCATCTATCCTTTACCTCTAGTCATCTTTGAACCTCTCCAGACTTCAGTCTCCGGGAGAAAGTTTATAAAGCATTAACTGCCTCCCATCACTTACTATTCACAGGAGTATAGTGGCACTGATCACAGAAGCCAAGTACTGAAGAGCCATTGAGAGCAGCAGATGAGTTGGGGTCCCCACAAACTTTGACATTGACCGACTTTTCCTAAATAAACAGTGTTTCTGCACATTTGTGTCTACATGACCCTGCCCATTTGCTGTTCAGATGGCTGTGTCTGTCCCCTTCATACTGGAATTCTTGGCCTACTTCTCTCTGCTGTGTGGGTGTCCTGTGACCCCTATCCTTCCATCTTATATTTAATGCCCCTATATCATCACAGAATTTCAGAAATAGCTAAGCAGCAAAATTGTCAACTCTAGAAGAGATCAAAACTTTGCTGCAAGGAGCTTGTCATGCTCAAAAGAGACTGGGAGCTCTGGTGAATTAAAAAAAAAAAACAACTATTCATATACATCTCTATGCTTCCCGGGTTGGTGTGACAGGCAGAAGCAGGGCAAATGTCAAACTACCAATGATAGTGACAATTCAGTGGGGCCTCCATTCAGCAACTGCTTAAAATTCTTTTGCATAATTATGCGAATCTCTCTTTAAAAATACATACATATTAGTTTTAGCACAAGTAATGATAGCTTTTCTGACATAGGATGTCTTTGGTTTTTCTCAATAAATTGCTATTTTTTWTTTTTTTATTATGGGTTTTGGAATGAAGATTGATTTTTGAACCATTTTGGGGGATAATAGCTGACTTTTGTGCTACTATGCCACTGCACAGCTCCCATTTTGATAATTAAATATAAACACGCTCCCTCTGAAGAATACAGTCACTTAAAATACAGCTTCATTAATAATCGATTTACATTATAGAATCTCTGTGCATGGAAACGACAGCCTCCCAAGGCTGTCATGACACTGTCAGTCTTGTAAAGCAGGTAAGAATTACTTCCTGAGCTCGAGAGTCACAAATAGCAATGGTTTCCTTGGAGACTCAGCTGCAAATCTGTGCACTGTGCCTGCAGGACTGGCTTCCCCAAACGTGGGGGTAGTCTCTCTGGAGGTGAATTGGGCTTCCTAGACTGAGAGATGCCGAGCCCAGTCCTAATGAGTACACTAGGTGATTGCTGTTAGGGGACTATGTGGTGTAGGATATATGCTCTCAGCAGGGTAGAGGTGCCCCAATATTCAGGATATGGGTTATGTGCAGACAGAGCCAACCAGGTGGCATAGGAGATGTGCTCTCAGCAGGGTAAAGGTGCCTAATGTTCAGGGCTGTGGCTTATGTGGCAGGAAGAGCCAGGGCCATGGGCAGCTTGGCTTGTAGCATTAAGCAGAGAGAGAACAACAAGCTCATTATGGATGTGTCACCTCAGAGGAAAAGCTTTCAGGAAGTTTTTTTGTCAGACAACTGCCAAGTCATTAGGTAAAGGCATACTTTGGAAAAGGAACAAGAACAGCACAAGTCATTTTTTTAAAGGGACATCTAATGATTCTGGGCTTTGCTTGAGTGTTCAGAATACTACCTCTGGGTGTGGTAACTGGAATGGCACACACACTTCACCCGTACCCTTCGTAGCATCCTTGGCAGGGAAGGTATAGGTTTATAGGCAAGATCTGAAGGAGAGCGTGATGCAAGATGTTTACCGATGGTCCCTATTGCCTATTACCTAGGGGAGTGACAGATGCCAGCATTCAAGAGGAGACAGAGACTTGAGACTGGGTCTAGATGCTGAGGAGATAAGGAACAGTCTAACTTCTGTATAAAATCTGCCAGTAGAAAAGGTGGATTCTTCAAAAAATCTTATGTCTTCAGACTGGAACTCCTCAAACTATATGGGATTATGTTACTGAATGAGGGCAGGATCAGGAAAGAAATCTAGCAACGGAGAAAAATCTTCTCAATAGGAAGCTGCCAAAAGTTAAATTGAARTCGAAGGTAATGAATCAGACGTGGTTCCAGCAGTGCTGGTCTGTGTTGTAATTCACTGCAGCCTTGGTTCTGAAGAGGGTTACGTGTGCTTTGTGCTGCGCTGGCTATCACACCAGGAAACACTGAGGACTGATTATCTGAAACTCTTCAGCTCAGATGTAAGTCTACTGAATGAAGCTAGTTGCAGTATCTTTACTGTTTATATAAGGCTGCCCACTCTCACAGATATATGATGGTGTAATTGTTGAAAACAGACTGTTTAAATTCCTCTACTATCATTTCTTAGCTTGTCAGTATCAAGTTGTATCTTTGGATTGTATAGTGCTAAAATATTCAATTATGAAACCTGTTGTTTGAGTTGCTGATTTGAGTTTCAAAAATCTGCTAAATCAACTTCAGTTTTCAGTTAGGAGAAAATTCCCAGCAATTTCTTATATGGTGCTAAGCATACTTCTGCCACTTTGTATTATRTATTTCTGCTAAGTTCTGGGCTCCACATTGGCAATTATAAAATTAAAGTACTGACCAACTCTGCAGACTTTTGCAGAAACTCTGTGTTCTGCAGTATCAACTATTCAGTTAAGAATTTAGATTTTATGTAAAAATAAATAACTACGTCTCTTATTAGTAAGCAAACTTTCTTTAATCTCCAATAAACAGTAAAAAATATGTATCCCAAAGAATTATTTTAAAATACAAGTCCTTATAATTGTCAGTAAAGGTTTTATCTACATATCTATTTTATATACCTGTTTACCAAAGTCATGTGAACATTCTCAGGTGAGGTTTGGGAGTGAGAAAGGTTTAAGAAGCTTGACAAATGTATCTGCTGATGAGCAGAAGAGTTACAGGTCAGTAGTTTGTTCTTTTATTCAAGTTCACAGTTAACTCTGCCTTCTTCAGGACAAGTACTGAGTAACAAATCATTCAAGTTCACAATTAACTCTGCCTACTTCACAGCAAGTGTTATATATTGCTATATAAATATCTGTCTCCATGATTTCTTTGTGTTGGAGTTTGTAGACTGATCTTGAACTCAGACATCTACATGTTTCTCTTTCCTGAGTTCTGGGATTAAAGGAATGTATCACCATGCCTGGAGCTAAGCTTTTCTTTACCTTTTTACATGATCTTTAAGTTCTGAATTGTAGTTCAGTCATGTTGACAACTGAGAATAGCCATCACACTCCCCATGACTTGATCAGTCTGATTTCTTATATAATTCAGGACTGCCATGAGGGTGGGCAGCAACCCATACAGGGAGCGGGATCCTTCCACATCAATCATCAATTAAGAAAATGTTACGGGCTGGAGAGATGGCTCAGTGCTTAAGAGCACTAGCTGCTCTTCCAGAGGTCCCAAGTTCAATTCCCAGCAACCACATGGTAGCTCACAACCATCTGCAAGGGGATCAGATGCCCTCTTCTGGTATGCYTGAAGATAGCAACGATGTACTCATATAAAATAAATAAATAATTTTTAAAAAAGAAAGAAAGAAAATGCCCCCTAGGCTTGCCTAAGTGCCAGTCTTATGGAGAGTTTCTGAGTTCATGTTCCCCTTTTCCAAATGATGCTTACTAGTCTCTTGTGGAACAGTATTTTTGAAAAGCTCATTGATGGGTATGGTGGTAAAGATCATGTGCCTTGACAGCAGGCTGGCTGGACTTCAACTGTTGACTTCAGTTGGGTAGATAGAGATAATTCTGTTAGACACAGTTTTCTCATCTGAAAACGGGCTTTTATAAGCTTTACTTTAAAGGCTTTATACAGGAACTGATTGAAAAGAATACTGGAGAATAAAGACCTTAGTATACATACACACATACATAAATACAGACCTTAGTATACATACAACAGCCATTCACTGCAAGGCCAGCAAAATTTTACATTTGCAGCTTGTCTGTATTTAATATTTATATACATATCAAGTCAGGCATGATGGCACATGCCTTTAAACCTAGCACTTGTGAGGCAGAGGCAGATGGATCTCTGTGAATTCAAGGCCAGTCTCGTCTACAGAGTGAGTACTAGGGTCAGAGCTCTACAGTGAGACCCTGTTTCAAAAAGCAAAGAAAAAAATAACAAAATTATAGGTRCATTTAATCAATTCTTCTTGGGTGTTTAAAAATGTCTATTGTCAATGTATTTATTCTTATAGTATTTTTAAAGCTAAATTTTGACTGCACTATTTTGACTTTAGCTGTAGAGATGACTCAGTGGCTAAGAATACTTGCTGTTCTTGCAGAGGGCTTAGGTTCAGCTTCCAGGTAGTTACAACCATCCTTAAGCCCAATTTCAGAGACTTCAGTGAACTCTTCTGACATATATGGGCACCAGGCACACATATAATGTGCATACATACACATAGGCAAAACATGCATACACATAAAATAAATAAATATGATTT
>BDUI01001960.1:87447-102325 GCA_002335545.1 Apodemus speciosus
TTTAATTATTGTCTTTGTTAAGACAGTGCTTACTGATCACTGTGTTTCAGGAACAATGTTCTGGGTCATCTGGATCTTTCTTAAAACATAGTTGTCATACTATTATCTTCATCATCACCACAGAATTATTTTCAAATAAAATAAAGATCATATTTTTCACTTGGAGAGTTTTGATGARGGTCTGAGGAAATTTTAAGTCACATCRCCTGATTGTTTAGATGTAGTATGCCAGCATATGCTAACTTTCCAAATATATGCATTTTGCCTTTGTAGATTTGTGTATATTTATGTTTCCTACCTAGCCCAGAGCCATACTCTCCTGAGACTCAGGKGTACATGTGTGACTTTCCTGTTGTTGTGATAAAACACCATGGCCAAGACAACTTATAGAAAAGGATTTGTTTTAGCTTATGGTTCCAGAGGGCTTGGGTCTGTGATGATAAAGCAAAGGCCTGGTGGCAGGAACAGGAAGCTGGGGACTCCTGTGAAGCAACAAACAGGAAACAGAGAGCATGAACTAGAAATGGTGCAAGTCTCTAAACTCTCAAGCCTGCCCCAGTGACATACTTCCTCCAACAAGGCTGTATTTCCCAAGCCTTGTCTAAACATCACACTGAGAGCCAAGCATTCAAATGCTGAGACTGTGAGGGACATCTCACCTAAACCGCCCCACACTGGTTGACAGTTTTAGATTATGCCATGCCTCTTAAGGTTTAGTATATCTTATGTCAGTGATTATYTTTTCAAAACAGCTTTTCCTCTTACCTTATTCATGCTTTTGTGTTCCTCTTCCTTCCTTATTTTTATTTTTATTTTTATTTTGTGGAGACATAGTCTCGCTATGTAGCTCTTGATGTCCTAGAACTCACTATGTGGCCCAGACTGGCCTTGAATTCACAAGTACTGGGATTAAATATATGCACCAAATCCTATGGTTTTCTAGGATCTAAGCTGCACGCTAATGAGAGTAAGGTACAATTGTGTGCTAGCCTTAGCTCTTAGGGTAAACTATGATATAGGGCAGAGGAATATGCAATACTTCTCACACAGGGAGTATGTGCCAGGTCAAGGCAAGAAGAGGAGTGGGAGAACATGTCTTCATTTCTCCTTAAATGGTGTTGAAAATCTTTTAGTGATCTTGGTCTGAGCTCTCCATGTAAAGCTTCTGCATTTAATGACCAAGTTACTTGAACAAATTTGTTCACTTTCCATTTTCATAATTGCTGTGGAAAGTGAAAGACAAATTCTTTGACAATCTTCCCACTGAAAATTGAGGTTTAGTCCACTCTCTGGAACTGCCTGCAACAACAATGTTGGGATGGCCTTGTGGAACCAGGTCTTCAGGAAGCCTTAAGCTCTTTCAGAAGCCAGCTGCAGCTCTGTGGAGTAATGGTCATGTGTCCAGACTCAGTCAGGGTGAGTTTCCAGATGACGCTCAGCATCAACTGACAGTCATGGAGACGAATGTTATCAGAGGATGAAAAACGAAACAAACAAGCAAAAATCAAGGAAAGGAACAGAGAAGAATTTTGGCTTATGCTATAAGACATGATAGGGATAAGATGGCTATAACCTAATTGCAACTTTACATTTTTTTTTCTGGTATTAGGGACTGAACACTGTAATCAAGCACTCTGCCCCTAAACTCTGTTCCCAACTCTCCTTTCCCTTTTTAAAATTTCACATAAGATCTCACTAAGTTGCCTAAACTGACCCTGAACCTGTTATTCTCATGCCTCAACCTTTCAAATAGGTAGACTCACAGACCCCAAAACACCAGGTTMAGCTTGAGTTTTACTTCTGAATCACTCACTATATAGAAAGGGTTTGGGACACTTTTAAGTTTGAAAGGGTAAGGTTCATAGACTAAAAGAGTATCTTCTTAGGTTCACATTTCATCATTATAGAGTAGGTGTCAGTACTACTATTAATATAAATTTTCTACTAAATAACCCATTCAACATTTACTAAACCAGGTGTAGTAATTTGAATGAGAGTGCCTCTCCAGTGCCAAATAGGTTTATATATTTGAATATTTGATTCCCTGTTGGTGAGCAGTTTAGGAAGGATTAGGAGTGTGGCTTTCTTGGAGAAGGTGTGCCACTGCAAGTGGACTTTGAGGTTTTAAAAGCCCACTCTAGACCCAGTCTTTCCTTCTCTCTGCCACTTGCCTTGTATATCAGATATAGGCTCAGCTGCTTCATGCCCGTGTCTGATGCTGCCTTGTTCCCTTCCTTCCATGATGGTCATAGACTTAACCTCTGATACTGTAAGCAAGCCCCCAATTAAATGTTTTCTTTTGTTAAGTTGCCTTGATCACAGTTGTATCTTCACAGCAGGAGAACAGTAACTAAGACAAGAAGAGATATTAATGTTTTTTTTTTTTTCTTGTAATCAATGGGAAGCCAGAGTGCCCTTCCAAACACCACATAAGTGGAAGTCACCAAGACAACATTCCAATTCAAKAATGTCTAACTCCTGTTTACCGGCTCCTCCCAAACAACAATGGCTAGTTAGGTCCTGCTTACCATCACCTCTACTTCTATCTGCTGCAGCTTCTAGTCATGCTATCTTCTGCAAGAGCCCTGACTGCTCTATATCCACAGAACACAGCATCCTGTTAAAGTTTCACTCAATTTGAAAAGCACCTGAATTTAGCAAGACAAGAAAAGGGAAGTGGAAGTCCTCACMCTCTGGGCTYGTAAGCAAAGGTTTTATTTTTCTTAGGAAGACCAGCAGAGAACTAACTTAAAGAAGGACCCTTGTACAAACAGYAATCAATTATCAATTATCTGCCACATTCAAATAACATGCTCTAAACACTAAGTGCCCAGGCTCTTGTCTAGGGTTACTTCTCATTTAATCATTCAATCATTTAATCTATGCAGGTTCAGAGAGCAAATAAGATTGTGTTCCTCTAAAAGTAAGGAGCCCCTCACTGTCCCTCACTTTCCACCTCTTTTCATCTATACCCACAGCACCATAAGGCTTTTACTTGCTGCTGAAAGGGTAGCAACCTAGGACTTCCTGCTTTTCTACACAACCCATTCTCTATTTTTTTTTTTATCTCCTGTAGAGTTTCTATGATCTGCAGGTGTTGTACATGTACCCATCAGAACCCAAGGTGTGTCCCACAGAGTGGGTGGAAATGACACTTTGAGCTGCAAAGCTTCACCAGCAGCAACATAGTCTTGAGCACTAGGAGCCTTCTATGATCTATGCTTCTTAATTCATCCTGAGATGTAAACACACTTTACAACTATTTATTAATGTGCCCTAATTGCCTAGAAATCATACTTTTCTGTGTTAAAAAATGTGTCTGAATTTCAATGAAGACTTAAAAGACATATCCTGGGAACTGAAGTTAGGTATTGCTTACATTAAAAGGGAAAAAAGAAGAAATATTAAAGGAAGCCAGTTGGAGATTTATTTTTCTTTTCTCTCCCCAGTACAGAGAGAGATCTTTCTACATGGAAATCTCCCTGTCTGCCTCATACCCCAGCTACTTTCACATTACCCTCTTAATGGTTTGCAAAGTGTAGATCCTGGGACAGTATCATCAGGATCAGTTAGCTTGTCCAGCAATCCAAGAGCTCGACCTCTATAACCCAAGGAGAAAGTCTGCAGGTAGGGCCCAGCAATCTGTAGATAACAGCCCTCCTGATGATTCTAATTCAGCTTTAAGGTCAGGAACCATTGCCCTGTCAGTAAGCAACAGTGTGCCCTTTGATACATTAACTGGCCCATCAGTAGTCTGAAACAATATACAAGTTTGTCTAGGTCCCCAGGCCAAGGAGAAGATGGCTGAGGAATGGCAACCATTTAACTTACTGTGCCATAAAATTAAATTTAAAGTACTACGTTAACAGCAAGGATTATGTCTTCTAAATGAAATGCTGCTGAACTGCGGGAACTCTCAGTCACATAAATGTCAGGTAATAGCAATAAAGGCAACAGTGTTTAATCCATTCTTACTGATTTCTCAACTTTTTACTAGGCAAACACCATGTTTTCATTTTGTTTTCTTTGTTTAGTTTCCCTGCACTATTGTTTAACAGCTTTATACAATTACTTGTATTACTTGTATGGTAGAGGGTAAAAATATGTCTAGATCTTTCATGACTGTCAGGTGGAATGCCTTGGTGGGCAGTTTTCTGCCAGTTAGTAAGGTCACCTTGGGGAATACTGAAAACTTTCTTAGATCCCTAGTTAAACTCTATGACAGACTCATTTTCTCCCTGAGGATTGCCAAGGAAACTCTACATGTTATTTCATTCATTAAATTTTTTTCAATGCTATCTAAAATGGCTAATGCTCTATCTAGCTATGAGGAAAATGAAATCCCCAAATCTGATAAAAGTTAATCAAAACAGAGGTGTGTGACTCATTGAAAGGACAAAGCATGCCTATTAAAAATGTTCCAAGAGAAGACACGCGGATGGAGCTGCTGGAGGCCACTCTAACTTCTGTTATGATCATTTAAAAGGGATTTAAATGACTATTTACATCACTGTTCAATCAAAGGCACCTTCTCTGACAGCCTTGAATTAGACAGAATATTTATCCTGCGCCTGAAGCATAGAGCACCTCCTGGCTTCCCAGCCAGCCCACTGTTACAKTGCATTTGACCTTTAATGGCAAGTCTATAATCATATTTTGTCACTTTCTTTTTCCTTACAAACTATTTGGGAAAAGAAATTGGATGTGAGACATCACCATACAGTCTATATAAAGAATTACAGAGGTGTGGACAGATGTTTGTTCTGGGCCTCTTGATAGCACCATTCTCCTTTTTTTTTTTAATTTTTATTGATTTATTTTTTAAATGAAGCAGAATTGAGCTTATTAACATTTAATCTGCATTTTAAATGTATAGCTTTAAAAACCACCCTGAAGCTATATGCTCAATATAGTTTGGAAATTAGCTTTAAAACTTTTTTCATTTGTACAGCCATTTTCCTAGTCTCGGAGAGCTTGTTTGACATAAAGTAATTTCAAATAGATGATAATCATAAAGCTGTGAGCAAATTCAGGACAGAGGGACTTTAAAAAGCTTCCTGTAGTGTCCCTGGGAAGTGTAAGCTTCTGAGGCAGTTTTGGCTAATGTAGCAGAGGAGGGGAAGGCTTCCACTCATTACCTCCAGCTCTTGAAGCCAGCCATGGCATGCCACCATTATCTCCAGCAAATCACACTATTTTTACAGCCTCCCTGTCCTGCTAATGGTTTTCTGTCAGCCATTTTTTCATGCTCACTTCTGATTTCACCATAGATGTCTTTTTATATTTATTTATTTATTTATTTATTTATTTATTTATTTTTAAAAAACATTCTGACAGATTTGGTCCGGAAATGGCAAACTTATATTCTTTTAAGTCACAAGAGATCTTTGAAGAAAATCATGTCCCAAATGTGTATGTTCTACACAGTGCTTGCTACACGAAGTAGTACTAATTCAACCTAGATTTCTCTTTTCCACCCCTGATATTACAGACTCCTACTTTTAGGGCTAGAGATATCCTTCTAGTGAAGCTAAAGTATGTAATAGAAATGTCAAGATCATACTTTCTGGTGTCAATAATCATTTAGTTACCAAGTGAAACAGTACTTCACATGACCTTTTTTGGTGAAAACTCTTCTTCAATCTCCTCAGTCCTCATTGTTCTTGTTTATAATTTATCAAAACAAACATGAAGAGCATGACTTTCCTCCATTTAAAAATAGATGGTGGGACTGTGGTATTACATACCTGTAATCCAAGCACTCAGGGGGTAGAGGCAGGAGGATCAGGGGTTYAAGACTTATCTCAGCTAAACACTAAATTCAAGGCCAGTCTAGGCTGCACTAGACCCAGCCTATAAACAAACAAACAAACACATAATTTTAAAAGTAAAAATAAAATAGGTGGCAGATAGGCATAGAAAGCTGCAATTGCATTATAAATTGGTGGGGTGCTTTCTTCTGGTTTGTAGAGCACCTCAGTAGTCAGTCAACCCTGATCACCTGTATAGGACAAGAATTTTATCCATGAGTGTGCACAATGCAACCCCACTCAATGGAGATTGGGTTAAGGTGACTGCATCAGTGCCCTGCCTTGGAACACTTGTTTGGAATAGCCCGAGAAATATAGCTATGAAAATGTGAACATCTATTTTGAACACCCTTTTGCAGGAAGACTGAGAGCCACGTTAATTTAATCTCCCCTAAATGTTACCAGCAGAGTAGAAATGGACGCTGTCATCCCTGTAATCAGTTGCATGGTGCACAAGGGCACTGGTCTCTTGTGCCTCATCTGAGAGCTAATCTTTCATTTCATAGCAGATCTTTCCATATCAAACAACACAAATGACTTAATTTGCATGACAGGATTTGTAACGGGGCAAATCTAGTGTCAAAGTCGATTAAAGATTACACCAGAGAACTATCATAATCAGTCCTCTAATGAGCCTAAATAGTGCATGTAAAGTCTCCCTCTTTGCCATTCCAGTCATGTATAAAAGGGAATGCATTTCTTTTCATCGATGAGCCAATCCTTTGGTTTGCACATTGCACCCTATGTAGAGCTAAAGTCATGTCAGTCTGGTTTCAGAGGGAGAGAAAGGAAAATAATAAAGCAAACATCACTTCACAAATGACATTGCTTGGTATAAGCCAACGTTTGAAGCCCTTAATTCTTCTAATCTGCGAAATAGTCAATGCTAATGGGTTTTTGCCATTGTGAAAGCTGATGCATAGAAAGAAAAACTTTAATGAGCTGCCTGGGCCGTGTGCTTACAGATACCTGTCAAATGTCTGTCATCTTAGCTATCGCTGAGGCACTATAAAGAAAGTAAGAAGGAAGGAACGACAGTATTTGTACAAGCATTTTCATGCTAAAATGGCACAATTTTCTTCCTGTCATAATTTCATTGTATCTGAAAGTCAGGAAAGCTTAACCCTTTCCCTAGCATGTCCTGGGTAGTTGTATCATGCCATATTGGAGCAACTGGTTTAAAAACAGCCCTGCGATTTTGTAAACAGTGTTTCCCATTAAATCTGGTGGTGGAAATAGAATTATCTTTTTTTTCCCCTTAAAAGACAACAACAAATTATCGAGTCAATTGCTTCAAATCAGTTGCACCCAGGGACATCATAAGTTTGTTAATGCAAAATCTCCAGTGTGTGAGGCTGTCATTTGCATCAATTCTTTATGAGTTCTTAATTTAATATTTCTTTGTATTTTTGTGTGCCTAATGCATATTCCGGTGCAACAAGGTCAACAAACTCTGAAACCTTCTTCTTTATTGAAAAACACCAGGATTGTATGTGTATATCTTATTACCCTAGCAAGCTCTGCAATTGGAGTACAGTCTTCTCGTCATTTTCTCAGATTTACTAAAACAGAATAAAAGTGCAATGCGAGTTGACTCCCGAAGAGAATAAAAAGTCCCTGTCCAGGTGTGGTTGGCTTTCTCAAGGAAAATAAATAACTGTATGAATATTTGTGCACTGGAGTGAATGCAAACATCCAGAGAAGGGAGAGACTCCAAGGTTTAGGTCAAATGGTCTTAGGTTGTAAAGAAAGAGAATGGCCTCTAGCCCTTCAGATTCTGCATTGTATTCCAGTGATCACGGAAAGGGACCAGTCTCTGATCCTTTCTGTTTGCCACACCCACCAGTCTAAATAAAGCAAGACTGAAAGAAAGGGAAGGAAGTGGTTTCTAAGGAGGGAGGAGCCTTTTCTAACATGTGGCATGGCCAAGTTCAGGAAGGCATTCCTGTCTTCCCAGGGCTTTCTGACTGTGCATACGAGAAAGGCTTCTGCATTTTCTCCCCTGTGTATTTACAAAAATTTTAATTATTTAAAAAGTGACATATTGGGAAATCCTTCAATCGTACCATGAAACCATAAGAATAAAAGGAATATTTGTGAATGTAATAAAACCATGTGTCAGTTTTGCACCTGTGAGTTTTATAAATAACACAAGCATGTCGTATCACTTCCCTGCAGAAGCAGATTTGGGTACATTACAATGGTCATGTTACTGTTACACTAGCCTGCTACCTGAATTCTAGTACTTCAACACAATGCCACTGTATCTTCTAAGAGTCTCTAGACATGAAACTGTGTGCCCTGATAAGATGGTCGTTTGCTCTTTGTTCTCAGGAAGGAGTGGGGGTGGGGGTCCCTAAGAAGCACTACACACAGCATGTCAGTCCCTTCCAAAAGAAGCCATCTGGAACAGCCAGGAAAGCTTTCTTCAGTTGGTCTCAAGCATTGCCACAACCTCATCCCCTTTAACTCATTTGCTAGCCCTCCCCATTATGGCCCAAAGAGAACAGCTTTAATGAGCTCATTGGGCTGTATTATTTCCCCCCAAACTATTGTGACTTGAAAGAGGAAGTATTAAATGTTTATGCTGCAGGTAAAATACCAAGGCCCTAATTTGTTCTCTTTCCCCTGCTTCCTTTTCCCAGAGTGATAAGTCAAAACAAACTCAAGGAGAGGGCAAATTTTAGTCAAGTGGCATTAAAATTTCAAATTAGATAAACCAAGCCAAAAGCATGAGAACAAGGGTGCCTCTAGCATTCACTGCCTCCATGTGGCCCAAACCAGTCCCCAATTAGCTCTTAAGGTTGGGTGTATAGAGAAGAAACAAGGCCAACTTTAACTGGAATGAATTGTCTTAACAGTCTTTGGTAGGGGATGTTCAGCTATTTTGAAAGGAAACAAATTTATTTCTCCAGAACAAAAAAACATCCTCCTTGGAACTTACTGCGATTTCTAAACAAGGAAACCTTTTAGGTTTAAAAAGAACAGCCAAGTCAAGCTCTGTGACTGTGGGTCTTTATTTAATTAATATTTACCACGATCCCTTAGATTGCCAAGCCCTACTCCAATATAGGATTATGTTCTGTGACAAAGCCCACCTTCACAGCACAGGATCTTCAAAGTTGTCAAGCTTGCTCTCTTCAAGAATCTTTGTCTCTCTGCAAAACACATTTTGCCTATAAAGCCCCACTTACCCAGTTCAATGTAAAAGGCCATTAAACTGGGCATAGTAACTCAGACCTATAATCACAGAGTTCAGGAAAAAGAGACTGAGGGAAATAGGCTGGCAGGAGTTTGAGGCCAGCATGAACTATATAGTGCATTTGTGGCCATCCAGGGATGTATAATGAGACCTTATCTAGGGGACTAGGAGAAAGGAAAAAATAATCTATTAAAGAGGTCTGATGTCTGTAATAGACCCAACACAGCTGTTGTTATATTGCTTTTTCTTGTTTTAAAATTAAATGATAAAACTAGAATCCAAGTTGACGTCCATGTTGGTCCCATTCCATGGTGCCTGGAAAGCCCACCTACTTCATTCAGACAAATATTCGTATAAATCACTCTGCTTACATCTCAACCTCTATTTATCAGGAGGCCCCTCAATCTCCCCAGAGCTATTGTGTCACAGCTCCAGAGTCTATTCCACATGGAGAATAGAGCCCCCAACTACCAGCGCTCAGACTTGAATAACGTAAACTAGCAATATATGCACAGTGTTGAGACAGAATGGAATCACTTTTGAATATGATCAACTCGTTGCTCATGTCTGGCTACACTGAATGAAAGGGCTATGAGCCATCTTCCTGTAGCCCTTGTGAGCAGACACTTTCTGGCTGTCCTAAACCTTCCTTGCCAGGAGCACTGCCTCTGTGACCCAGTTGCTACACTTTTGATCCTCTGCACCCCAGAGGCTGTCATAAGTCGGCCTCCTTCCCAGGAGTTGAACACACAATAGAGAAAGGGCCCTGGCTGGGAGGTTCAGCTGCCATTAACCCCTACCAGCTGTGCCTGTGGGGAGCCTTCTGGCCTGAATGTCCTTTCTCTGCGGCCGCCTTCATGCCACTAATCTAAGCATTGTTAGGGAGGAATGCTGACAGGAGAAAAGAAATTTTTCTTGTGTCCATGCAAGTGTGTGTATCCATGTGTAAGTGAAGGAAGAGTGAAGGCTAATTTCTATAGTTGGCATGAATGGAAGGATTGGGAAAAAAACCTAGTTAAAATGTGTTTACTTGCTTAAAAGGTTCAGTCAATTTAAATAATTTCAGTAGTGTGCTCCATTTTTTTTATAGGGAAAGGGGAGAAACTAGTTACTATTATAATTTTCTTTAAATCCTTTGAGATGTTTAGGCATGTTTAAGACTTTTAAAACTCAGTGCCAACAGACAAAAAAAATTTTTTGAATTGAAATTCGTAAAAATACTGGCATAAAGTTACAGGCGTACAGAATTACTCAGTTTTAATGGACCTGAAAAAAATTAGAGAAAAGGAACTGGTTATACGGGCCACTCTTAGCTCTGGAAAACTCCTTATTAAATACTTAGACAACTGGGGGTTTGGGCTTTGTTTTTTTTTCCTCTTAGAATTGAAATGTGGAGTTTAATTTTACCAACCACCTCTAAGGACTCTAAGGAGAACAACTATATTTAAGAGATAGGGAAAGAAACTCATCAAATTTTGTTTTCATTGAATCAGAATATTTCAATAAAAGAATTTGATTTTTTTCTCTTTAGCTTTAAAGAGATTCAGGCAAAGACCTGAAATGGTAATTTTTTGAGTTTAGAAAGCTAGGTAAGGGATGGTAATAAGTAGAATGTTAATTCTGTGGCCAAACAGGCATCCTACAAACAAACAACAGGCATCCTACAAACAACAGGCATCCTACAAACAACAGGCATCCTACAAACAACAGGCATCCTACAAACAACAGGCATCCTACAAACANAAACAACAGGCATCCTACAAACAACAGGCATCCTACAAACAACAGGCATCCTACAAACAACAGGCATCCTACAAACAACAGGCATCCTACAAACAGGCATCTTACAAACAACAGGCATCCTACGAACAGGCATCCTACTTTCTTTCAGTTTGGGGGGATTTCATTTGATTTTTTTCAAAGGTACTATCATTGGACATAACAAAACAAAGCAACAGAAGCTTATTAACTCCTTGTATTATCATTTGAGACAACAGTTGGCCTGTTTCWAATTAAATTAGGAATAATTCATGTAGAAATCTCTGTTATGAACAATTAAACGTATCATAGTAGGGCAACTGTCTGATACAATAAACTGCTACTTTGCAGCTGTCCCATGTCTAGACTGTTGTGATCACCAGTCCTTCTGACAGCCCCTACCACTGAACATGTCTCTCACCAGTTCCATCCGTGAAATTCAGTCAAATCTTCATTTCAACCATGTGATTGTGATAAAGTGGACTTAACTAATGAAACCATAGTTTTCCAAATTTGCATGCATGGATGGATTAACAGAAACAGTAGTGCAGTATTAGGAGCATTCTCCAACTTTGGGCTGGCTACCCTGGTTCTCATTTGATAAGAGCTGATCAAAGAAAGAAACCTTTCCTCATTTTGTCTGTCTCCTTGCCACTTCGGTCTGTGAGCTTCCCCCCAAAGACAATTATCTTCAAAGAGAGAAGCAAGCATAGATGGGATAGGTAAAAACAATGAAGTTTTTAACTCCAGTCATGACCTAAGTCACTCAATCATCCATTAGGTCAGTGAATGTCTCTAAAAAGGAAGACAGTGTGCTAGGCTGTTTGGGTAACACAACTCCACTCACAGCTTACACTCAAGAAGTTTTCTATCTCATCTAAGAAATCCTGTGTTATATAAATATGACATTAAGTAGAACAATAAAATGTTTTCTGCTGGCAAGTGTTCAGTTAAGTTCTTGCCAAAGAGTCTTATGCCACCTCCTACTCCAGTCCTCAGCTTTTTTGGTAATGACCTTCCAGGATACCCTGCCTATAACACTAGTAGTTCTCATTAGCAAAACAATGAGTTGGTAGAGTGCTTGCTTGACATGAATGGACCTGGCTTTGACTCCCAGCACCAGATAAACCAGGCATGGTAGCACATACCTGCSATCACAGCACCTGGAAAACAAGAAAGTAACATTGCTTTAACTTTACAAATACTGAAGGGTACATTAGTTTTATAATCTCTAGCTAATTTAGAAAACTACTGTAAGGGTCCACCATAATCCGGGCTCAAATAGTGTGCAAACACAAAGCAAAAAGAGTTTTATTCTGCAGAAGTTCAGCATGTTGGGGTCTCTTGTTACCAAGATAGAGAGACCACCAAGTGAGCTTGAAGGCCTGACCTAAAGCACATTAGGGAATTCCTGGGTAGATGACCTTTATCTTACTCCATCTCTAGGGACATTCCAGTACCCTGGTATGGGGGCTGGAAACTGTTCCTGAAGAATTAGCTGAGAACATCTAGAAACTGCTGACCCATTGTCCTTGTCTTAGGCCAGGTGGCTGGGAAGCTTTTGATGGCTGGGCAGTTTCTGACTAGCAGCCTGAAGGCTGTTTGTTTGTTTGTTTGTTGTTTGTTTTTCTAGTAACTGACTGACCTGGGCTTGCCTGGACTTGCCCAGTTCTTAGGCTTGGGCAAGTCCTTGCCCTCTTAGGCCTAGTCTCCCAAACTGCCAATTTGAAGCCTGCCAGGGAGTCAGCCTAGCCTTCTCAGTATTTCTAATTTCTGTATTGGCTAGATAGCAGATATTATGATGCTGACTCCAGCAGACAATGTTTTCTGGTATTCAGAAATGTTCCTGCAGACTCTTGAGCTAAACATCTTCCCGAATTTACCTCCCTAGACCTCACATAGTAAGTTCAAAGCTGGTCTCTTGAATACGTGAGACCATGTGTCAAAAAATGAGGGGTCGGGAAGGGAGTTATATGAAAAAAAAATTAAAGATGAAAATAAACACTAAATTTGTCTTAAAAACTAACCCAGGACAGCAATCACAAAATTTAAAGAATGTAACCCAGAGCTGGAGAGATGGCTCAGTGGTTAAGAGCATTGACTGTTCTTCTGGAGGTCCTGAGGTTTATTCCCAGCAACCACATGGTGACTCACAACCATCTTTAGTGGGATCTGATGCCCTCTTCTGGTGTGTCTGAAGAGAGCTACAGTGTACTCAGATAAAATCAATCATCAATCAATCAATCTTTAAAAAAAAGAATATGACACATCTAACGGGCTGTTTAACAGCAGCTCCCTGCTTGGCTATCTTTTTCCTTACTATAATTCCCATTACCCGAGGTCCAGGAAAGTTTGACTGTATTAAATGGAATTTTCTAGAAATAACTAATGAGATACTGTATTTTATCATCTCAGTGTGTTAAACTTTATTGTATGCATGTACATATGTACATATGTATGTATGTATGTATGTATGTATGTGATAAAACATAGTCTAAGGGGTGGGTGTAGCTCAGAACATACTTGCCTAATATGAAGTTCAATTCCTAACACTATAGAAACAATGCATGGATGAACACATTAGCACAGCATGTATGTTAATGAGCTAAGGACTTCCAAATCATCTGTAAGATAATAGAATCTGTCCAGTGTCCTGGTTTTAAAAGGACAAACCAATTGGCTGTGTAAAACCAATCCTGGGTAAGGAAGGCATATAACCCTTAAGTGTGTCCATCATAGCCTTCAGCRGTGTGCATAGTGGCATTCCTCCAAGAGATTATCCCTTTCTATCTGCCATTGTTAAAACTAGTCTGTCTCCTGTCTCAGTATTAGCACCCACCCCTACCCCCATAGAATTCTTTCTTTCCACCCATTCCTTCATTATAAAGTCCAAGGAAGCTTTGGTGTGAGAAGGGCCCAGGCGCCAGCATAGCCTCTTTGGTTCAAAAACAACTCACACTCAGCACCCTGGGTTCAAGATTGGTGGTCATCATTCAGCATATCCTGTGCTAACTTTCCCATGGGTCTTTAGCTATCTTGAAGTGGGCTTCTAAAAGAGAAACCATTAGGAACCACGGGGTCACCTGAATAGAGGTTAATTCTGTTTGAGAAGTGTTGCTGATCTGACAAGTTGGACTTGAGGAAGAAACAAATCAGAAACCTCTGCTAGTCATGCCTTCCAAGAAAGTATGAAGTAAACGAACAAAACTAAGGGGGGGGGAACCTCAAACAAATGACAAATAAAAGCCATTACCTCCACCATTTCCACTTGAAATCAAAGTTGCTTTACTAGTTTACATGATCTCCATGAAGACTGTAAAAGGTGATTAAATAGGAACATAAGGCCAAGTGGCACAGGGCAATCCTGCATTACAAATGGCCAGGAATACTTCACATAGGAAATACTTCTCTTAGAAAATGAAACAGAACAAAAATTTGAGGAATTCTTATTCCCATTATAAAACTTTTAAAAATGTAGTGTGTGTGTGTGTGTGTGTGTGTGTGTGTGCGTGCGCGCGCGCGAGCGAGCAAGAGAGACAGAGACAGAGAGAGACAGAGAGAGACAGAGAGGCAGAGACAGAGAGACAGAGACAGAGAACATGGCATGGTGTGTGTTGTGGAGGTCAGAGGGCAACTTTGTGAAATTAGTTTTCTCCATCTACCTTTATGTAGCTCCAGGAATCAAGCTCAGGTTACCAGGTTTGCTCAGCAAAGGACCCTTACAAGCTGAGTCATCTCACTAGCACTTGTTTTCAACATTAAATTCAAATTAAATACTTATTCAGAAAAAAAAAAGGTAGTATTTAGAGGTGGCAAAAATGGCTAGGCAGGCAAAGGTGCTTGCAGCCAAAGCTGATGACATGGGTTCAATACCTGGGACCCACAGGATATGAACGACCCTACTCCTGTACGTTGTTCAGAATTTGTCTGGCATGGGACTAGTATGCAGACCAAGTTGGCCTCCAACTCTCAGAGTTCCACCTGTCTCTGCCAAGTGCTGTGTTTAAAGGTGTGTACTACTACTTTCAGCTTAAGTAAATGTAATTTTTAAAATGTAATATTTAAAACTTCTTTAAATTAGAATTTCTACGGACTTGGGATGTAGCTC
>BDUI01001961.1:45136-56303 GCA_002335545.1 Apodemus speciosus
CACACAGCAGACACACCATGTGTACCACGATGGGCATCAGCTTCCTCCTTTTTCTGTGATTTATTCTTGTTACTGTATGGTTCACAACTCTGCTGGGATAATTACATGAAGTCTCTGTTGTGTGTGGCCTTTGAAGTCTTTCTGACTTCATCTGACAGACATCTCACCTGTGCTGAGGGCTCTGTGGACAGAAGGTAATTTACAACTCTGCCTAAACCTTCACTTCTTGCTTGCGCAGAGTCAGTCAGAAGTAAGAAATGTGAGGTCCCTTTTACACCTCCTTTCCAGGCTCCTGGACAGCCTGACCATGCTGTGCCCTTCYGATTCCGAGGACTAACCTAGAGCTCCTCACAGACTCCTGGGACATTGTTTTCCATTTTCTTTTCAGGCCTGTCTATCCGTTTCTTGTCTCTGTCTCTCTTCCTGTCGGTCATCGCTGATCTTCAACCAGTGAAAGAGCTTTAGCCACCTGTGTTTTATATAACTTGGATGATGATTGTATTTAACAAATGTCATGTGGTCAAATAAAGATAAATTGTGAACATGGATATGATCAGTGAGCCACCAGACAAATCAAACAGAGCAGGTCCCTGGAGGGTCTCTAAGTGTGATGGCTCCAAGCTCTCTYAGCTGATTACCAGGGTTGTGAGGCTACTGGCTTTCCAGGTTGACAGGGAGGGAATCGGGGCACAGAGCTCGCTGTTCTTCTGAGCAAGCTAACTAAGTCCTTTTGGTTTGTTTCAAGACTTTAATGTCCAGAGTTTTAAAACTGACATTTTAATTTTATTCACTGATTTAGTTATTGGTCCTTCTGCTTTTACAGAGGAACAGCTTTTTGGAGGTCTTTATTGTACTGTTCTGGAGTTAAACCCAGCTGGTCACCTATGCTCTGCCATCAGTTTGGGCAAATTACTTAATCTTTTTCTAAGCCTGCTTTTGTGGCAAAGGAACACAACTTACCATTTAGTTTGTGTGAGAATTAAAAATCAAGTAATACCCATAATGCAAATGGAACTATAAATACTGAAACCTTATTGGGAAAGGGAATTAGATAAACTGTTGTCTGGGCTAACATGTTTCACACACACAAACGCACACCTGCACCACAGATATGGCAGTAGCAGACATCCTAATTTAACAGGGCAGTTTATTTATGAAACTGGCATTCCAAAATAAAAAGAGAAGCCATATGATATTTGTTAAGGTTTTAGTCATTAAAAAGAGCCCAGCTATATTCCTCTGTTGAATCATTCCGGTTGATAACTACACAGAAGCAACTTCAGACTTGCTGAAATAAAAGCTCCAAGAAGGGATTTCTAGAAACAAGCTAGATCCTTGGGATTGTTGTTGGATAGCAAGCTTAACAACAAAACAAAAACACTAACCTTTAAATCTGATTTTCTTTTCTCTATAGCTTGCTGTTTCCTCTAACTTAATTTTATATTTTAATTAGTTAGTTAACTAATTGATTATATGTATAGCTTGTGTGTGAGGTGTGTGAGTGCCACAGTATATGTGAGGTCAGAATATTGGGAGTCAGCTTTGTCTGGATCTTGTGGGATCCTAGGGTCAAACCCAGGATATCAGGCTATGCAAAATCCATCAACTCTTGAACCATCTTGCTAACTACCATCTTTAAATTTTTTATAGTATTTTTTTTTGAGATTGTAATATAATTGCATCATTTCCTCTTTTTCTCCAAACCCTCTTCTATACCCCTCCACACTTTTTTTCAAACTCATAGCCTCTTCTTTCAATCACTGTTTTATATCTACATGTGTGTATGTGAATTTATATATATGCACATGTATTCCTAAATACATAATTACAACCTGCTTAGTTTTTGCGGTAACCAACTGATGTGCTCGCCCCTGGGGAAGACTATTTCTTCCATGTTCTGGATTCCTTAGTTGCCTGTAGTTCTCTGTGTAGAGCTGAGGCCTCCTGGGCTCCTCCCACCCCTTCCACTTTGACATGATTAATGTTGTTCTTGTTCAGCTCCTGTTTAGGAAGACATGTTGGTAAGACCTTTTGAGTATAGGTTCTGAGATTCTTAGGAGACATAGTCTCAGAGCAAACTCCTGGTTCCTCTGGCTCTTAGAGTCTTTCTGCCTCCAACCACCACCAGCCATCTGTAAGCAACACTGTAGTTCACTGGTTGTAACTGATTGAAACTTACTTAAATCATCATCAATACTGTCTTCTCATTATAACTAGTTTTTCTGTTCTTGTTCCTTGGCCTTGGATCTAATGCTGCAAAAAACATTAAGAACTAGTAATCTCTATTTAAAATGTGCTTTGGTCACCTTCCTGAGGACCATGTGTCCTGGGTACTTCCTCCAGGTAGGAAATTGCCACTTCTAACCCAATTCCACTCCTGCTGCTTGGGGACTGTGCCTTCTCTGTACAGATAGGAAACACCCAACCCCCTGCAGCCCAAACCCTGTAACTTGAGGACCTCAAGTCCTGAGCCCAAGTAGCATGGATCCCAAGTAGCATACTTTATTCCTGCTGTAACCCTACCCCCTACCACAGACTTCTCAAGATTTGTTTCAAGAATCTTCTAATTTTTGCTCCTGTACTCACACACTTTACAGAGTCCTAGCTGAGCTGGGACCACTTGTAGTACCTTATTCCCACATCAAAACTAAACTCCAAATACCATTCGTTTGGTCTATAACTTGACAAGCTCGGGTAAGAGCAAACAGAGATCCAAATACCCACTCAAAGCTGGGACAGATATCCACCCATGAAACACTACCAAGGACCTAACTCCAGATGTCTAGGTCCCACTACAACAAAACAAACATATCCACTTATCAGGGAGTACAAACACTAACAACAAACAATGCAAATAACTAAGACAATATGTCTCCTCCAAAAATTAATTTCACAGTAATGGCTCCCAAGAAAAGCAGCCTAGGTATTGCACGTAATTATTTCAAGATAACAATTCCAATTATGTTCAAGGAACTCAAAGAAATATGAATACATGCTGAAGATGGCAAAAACACAAACAGCTGAATGAAACAAATAAAATGATTCAAGATTAGAAAACAATTCAATAAAAAGAATTTTTGAAGAAAAGCCAAACAAAAATAAAACAAAGTAAAAAATTAAGTAAGTCAAAGTTCAATGGAAAGATTCACCAACAGTATGGATTAATTGGAAGAGAGGATATTAGGATTTGAAGATAGGTATAGGATTGGATTACTCAGCCAAAGAACATGTTAAATCAAAAACAAAACCAACAAAATCCTTTAACGGAATGTGTAGGAACTCTGGGACACAATTAAAAAGACCAAACCAACAAATCACAAATATAGAAGGAGAAGAAACCCAAAACCATGGAAAATATTTTTAAGAAATCACAGAAGAAAATGTCCCAAAATCTAAGGACTCAAATGCCTATCAAGATGCAAGAGGCATACAGAACACTAAATAGAAAGTCCCCACATAATATAACATTCAAAACACTAAATGTACAGAACAAACAAAGGACTTTGAAAGCTGAGAGAAAGACCAAGCCACATATAAAGACAGGGTCATCAGAATAATATTTAACTTTTCAGTGGAGACTTTAAAAACCAAAATGGCTCAGACTGATATTTTGTAAGTTCTGAAATACCACAAATGCCAGCCAGACTTGGCTACTACACTAAGAAAAGCTATCTATCATGAGCCAAAGAGAAAGAAAAACTTCCACCATAAAAATAGATTAAAGAAATTTACAACCACTAAGCCAGCTCTACAGAGGATAATAAATGAAATACTTTGGCCTAAAGAGAAGGATAAACACATTCAAAGGAGAACAGGGAATAAATAATTCCACAACAGTTCATCAAAAGGTCTTAGAAAACACTGCAAACACAACAAAATGATGTGAATACACAATAATTCTTAACAGTAATGGTTACAATTCCCCAATAAAGATGCAAATGACAGACTGGATTAGATAACAGGACCCATCTTTTTCTGCTTTCTCCAAGAAACATACCTCGCCATCAGTGATAGACACCACCTTCTGGTAAAATGAAACTAAGGAATAAAAAGGCTTAACTATTCTAGTATCTGACCAAAATAAGACTTTGAATAAAAAATAGTCAAGGGAAGAGAATCACTTCATACTCATTCAAGGAAAAAAAAATCACCCAGAGGATACACATCAAGCACAAGTGTACCCAATTCTATGAAATAAATACAATTTGATTTAAAACCAGATTAACTTCAACAAATTGACAGTGTGAACCCAATATCCATTTTCACCAATAGATAGGTCATCCAGATAAAAACTAAAGATAAAAATATTACAGTTAAATGATGTCACAAACCAATGGATCTAACAGACATCTACAGACATTCAACCCAAACAGTAAAGATACAAGTTCTTCCCAGCCATGGAGACTAAGCTATACATTATTAGAATAATAGTTTGCATCAAGAAAGCAAGCAGGAAGGAAATTTTAGAAATAAATGAAAATGAAGGCATGACATATGAAATCGATGGGACACAATGCAKGGATTTAAGAGGGAGTTTACAGCATTGTCCCCATCCAAAGAAAATGAGCTAGAGAGATAGCCTGTCAGTTAAGAACACTGGCTGCTCTTGTACAAGACTGGAGTTGAGTTCCCAGCACCCACAGGGCAGCCTACAACTGTCTGTAACTCCAGTTCCAGAACATCCAACAGCCTCTTCTAACCTCTGCAGGCAGCTGACACACATGTGGTGCACATACAAACATGCAGGCAAAGAACTTAAAACACTCAAAAATAAATAACTCTTTAAAGGTTTTTTTTTTTTTTTTTTGAGAGAGCTCTGATAACTTAATAGTGCACTTGAAGGCCTTGAGGAAACAAGAAGATAGAAAGAGATAATTAAAATCAGGTCTCAAAATAGTGAAATAGAAACAATAAACAAAAATGATACAAAGAACCAATAAAATAGAGAGTTGGTTCTTTTAAAATATTAACAAGATTCACACACCTTTAGTCGAATTAACTAAAAGAGAGAAAAGACCCAAATTAATGGAATTAAGAGTGAAATGGAAGCTGTTACAAGACACTTATGACATTCAGACAATTATTAAAGACAAGCTTAAAAAAAGAAAAAAAAATCTCTATTCCAAGGCCAGGTGAGGTGGTGCATGCACATCTTTAACACTTGGAAGGTAAGAGGCAGGTGATCCCTGTGAGTTCCAGGCCAGTCGGGGCTACAAAGTGAGATCCTGTCTTAACAACAGAACAAAACAAATCTCTGTTCTATTAACTGCAAAAATCTAAGAGAAATGGATGAATTTCTAGATGTATATGAGCAGCCAAAACTAAACCAATATGAAGTAAATGAGACCCATAATAAGTAATAAGTCAACAGACCCATAGCAAGCAATGAGATAAGAGCAGTAATTAAAAATCTTCCCCTTTAGGCTGGAGAGATGGCTCAACAGTCAAGAGTGCTGGCTGTCTATTCTTATAGAGAACCCAGGTGCATGTCCCAGCACCCATTGTAACTCCAGTTCCCTCAAACCAATGCACATAAAATCACACACACACACACACACACACACACACACACACACACACACACACCTCCCAACTAAAAAAAAGTGCAGGACCAGATGGCTTCAGCACAGAATTCTAAGAGACCTTCCAAGAAGAACTAACACCAGCATTCCTCAAATTACTCTATAACAGAAAAGGAACACTTGAAAATTCTTTTTATGAAACCAGTATTATCCCTATAGAAAAACCAGAAAAAGACCAAACGAAAAAAGAAAATTGCAGGCCTCTCTCTCTGATGAACAGACACAAAAATTCTCAGTAAAATATTTGCAGGAAGACAAATTCAGGAGCAATTAAAAGATCATCCACTATGATCTAGTCAGTGTCATCTCAGAGATGTAAAGATGGTTCAAGACAAGATGCAGAAAAGGCTTTCTTCAAAATTTCATATCCCTTATGATAAAAGTCTTAGAGGATTAGGAATATGAGAGACATATCTCAACATAAGAAAGGCAGCTGCTTACAGGACTATTCTCAGAGCTGAACTTGCCACCACCTTCAGGAGTGAGTTCAGTTGGGTCTGCTCCCCAGAGCATCTCAGTTGGTGTTGTTGATAGTCTACCCCTCCCGAACTGCACATGGCCTCAGGGTCTCCAGGAAGGGCTGGATGATATAGGCAGGAAAATATTAGGGGAGGGGACTCCATTAATATATAGCCATGGAGAGGCAACATCCATGCTGGGTGGAGACTTTCCATTGTGGCTACTTTAAAGTCAGGCATGATCCTATTCCCAACCTCTAAGCCACTGACTGCTCTTTCTGTAAGAAAGCCCAATAAACTCATTGTTTCCCCAAAGTGAACTCTGGTGAATTTGCACCTTGGTTTGCCACTGGGACTGTGGGAGGAGAAAGTAGAAATTGTCTTCCACGGGAATGAATCGTACCCACCAGTATTTCACAAGTCCACAGCCATCATCAGGCTCAGCAGAGAGACTCAAAGCATTTCCACTAAAATCAAGATTAAGATAAGGATGTCAGATTTCTTCACTCTTGTTCAATACAATACTTGAAACCTTGAACAATAAAATAAAAAGTGGAGGTGATAAAAGGGAATATAAGTAGAAGTCAGACCATTCTTATTTACAGATATGATTCTATACATAAAAGACCCAAGACTCGATCAGAAAACCACTACATCTGATAAAAACACATTCAGCAAAGAAGCAGGACTACTTTGTACAAAATTAACATACAAAAAATTGATAGCTTTTCTATAAACTTACAACTAGTTCATTCATAACAGCTTAGAAACAAACAAACAAACAACAACAACAAAACAAACAAAAAACCAACAAAACTTGTGATAAATCTAGCCAAGGATATGAAAGACTTGTACACTGAAAATTTTAAGGCACTGAAGAAAGAAAATGGAGACTATATGAGAACAGAAAATGGAAAGACTTCTCACACTCATAGATTGGAAGGACTAATACTGTGAAAATAGCCATCCTATTAAAAACAATCTACAGATTCAACGCAATCCCATCAAATTCCAAAACAATTCTTTATAGAAACCGAAGCAATAATCTTACATTTCTTATGGAAACACAAGGATAGCCAAAACAATCCTGAACAGTAAACATGCTGAGGTAGCACCATCCCTGATTTCACATTAAACTATAGCACAGTAAAAAGAATAAAAGCAGCACACTACTGACATAAAACCAGATCCACTGATCAATGGAACAGACTTGAGGACCCAGATATAAGTCTACACTCATATGCCAACCTAGGTTTTGACAAAGAGATCAAAAATATACACCGGAAAAAAACAGCATTTTCAAAGAACAGTTTTGCTTAAACCATGAATCTTCACAAAGAAGAATGAAACTGAATTCCAAATAGTTCAAGGACCTCAATATAAGACCTGCTATACTGGATCTGTTAGGGGATATACTTCAATTTGTAGTCACAGGAAAAGACTTTCCACACAGGACCCCTGTAGTGCAGAAATTAAGAGTAGCACTTAATAAATGGACCTCATAAAACAAACAAACAAAAAACCCCTGTACACAGCAAAGGACGCCATCACAAAGTGGCAGCTAACAGAATGGGAAAAAAAATCTTTACCAGCCATATATCTGACAGAGGATTAGTGTCTTAAATATAAAAAAGACCTAAAAACTAAACACCAAGAAAACAAACAACTTTATTAAATATTAGGATGTAGGACTAAACAGAGTTCTCAAGAGAAGAAATAGAAATGGCTAAGAACAGAAGAAGAAGGAGGAGGAGGAGAAAGAGGAAGAAGAAGAGGAAGAAGGAAGAGGAAGAAGAGGAAGAAGGAGGAAAAGGAAAAAGAAGGAAGAGGAGGAGGAGGAGGAAGAAGAAAGAAGAAGAAGAAGAAGAAGAAGAAGAAGAAGAAGAAGAAGAAGAAGAAGAAGAAGATGACAGTGGTGAAGGAGAAGAAGGAGAAGTTGTTGTTCAACATCCTTAACCACAGAGAAATGCAAATTACAACTACTTTAGAACCAGTCAGAATGGTTAAGATCAAAAAACAAAAGAACGGCAAATGCTGGTGTGGATGTAGAGAAAGGGGAACACTTATTAGCTGCCAGTGGGATTACAGGCTGGTGAATCCACTATGGAAATCAGTGTGGAGATTTTTTCAAAAAAGCTAGAAATAGAACTACCACGTGGTCTAGTTATATTACTCTTGTGCATGTACCCAAAGGGCTCTATATCCTACTGCAGAGACGCTTACTTATCCTTGTTCATGGCTGCTGTATTCACAATTGCCAGAAAATGCAAATAACTTAGATGTCAATCAACTGATGAATGGATAAAGAAAATGTGGTACATTTATACAATAAAGTATTATTCAGCTGTTAAGAAAAGTGAGATTAGCAATAAATAGTTGGAACTGGCGATAATAGCTATAAATGTTATGAGAGGGGAGAGGAAGGATCTTGAGGGAAGAAATGGGGGGATGACTTTATCAAAACATACACATATATGAAATTCTCATAGTTTTGGTTTTCTCATCAGGAAAGTCCTGTGACTACAGGAAAGGAAGGCACTGAACTTCCTGATCAATGAGGTAAAAGCCCAAGAACTCATGACATCAAAATAAACTGGAACCATTCAATAAAGATGAATAAAACCTGCATTCCTGGTGTCTTCACTCGGACACTGCCAGTCCTTGAAGCTCTTAGCATGTAACACCCAGAGAACTCACTAAAGAAAGGCTTGACGCAATGTCTCCAGTGCTCACTGTGTGTAGAACATGTGCAAGGATGCTGGTCATTTTCCTAAGGATGGCGTATTCTGGACTGAGAGGTGATACGGACAGTGAGTTAAATTATAATTTTTTATGCTCTGTAATCTGAATGCAGATATATTCATACAATTTTATCCTTGGACAAAAAGTATTGTCTAATATTGTAAACTCATAAAATGTTTATAATTACAAATTGAAGTAAAATGTACTAAATTACATTTATATTATATAATGTGAAATGTTTTAATTATGCAGAGATTTGAACAGATGCTGTGGATCGAGAAGAAATTGTGAGTACAGGGGAAAAACAAAAAAAGGTAGAGACATTTTGAACATACCATAGAAATAAGACTAAGTTGGAACTACTCAGAAAGGTAGACTTTCAATTACAGTGTTTATATCACATTTTGAGACAKTTCTGTGAAGGAATTTGTAAGATCACACTGGACACTTGCTATTGATGAATTTGGAGAAATAATCCATTTGAGTCACCTAATGAGTAACTCCCATCTAAGACTGAGCTAGTTTAAGGATGGTGATGCTGACAATGAGAGTAAAAAGCCAATAATCTAGTAGGTCAAAGAGTTGGTGTGGTCAGAAAAAAAGAGTACAGATTCACTTGTAAAGTATCCTGACAAAAAGGCTCAACAGTAATGATGCAATGGCCTCCAATCTCAAACTGGGTTCAGTTCCTGGTGTCAGCATGGTGGTATACCTGTAATGCTAACTATGTCCCCAGTCTCCTCTGCCACCAGAAGTGACCTAAAGAGGATGAGAAGTTTGATGCGACCCTGGGTATATGAAACCTTCCCCACTTCTCCTGTCTTAAGTAGTCCCATTATTAGAGGATGTAGAACCAAGCAGAGCTGCACAGGCCCCTGTCCTAGTGTCCCGGAAGCAGGGCTCCATCACACTGAAGTTCAGACACTGAAGGATCTGAGGGACTCAAAGTACCTGGTATTTCTGAGGCTAAATATCTGGTTTTCTTTTTAAAATTATAGTTATTATTTTAAAATTCTATATAGGAGTGTGTGTGTGTGTGTGTGTGTGTGTGTGTGTGTGTGTGTGTATACAGGTGCTTGCAGAAGCCAAAAGGGTATGGAAGCTGCTCAGTGTGGGTGCTGGCAACTGACTCCAGGTCTTCTCAAAAGCGCTATGCACTCCTAACTGCTATGGTRTTTCTCTAGCCCCCACCACACACCCCTGAAAGTCAGGTTTTCAATCAACTATTTAAAAAGATCCCTATTGCATGTCACTAACTTCCAAGGACACTATTCATTTAATAAAGAAAATGAATGGGATCTCTAAAAATACCCCCAGGAACATTCAGATTTCTACCAGAGCAAACTTCCTTCCAATTCTGTTAGTGCAGTGGTAGTGAGAAACAACACTCTAAGAGAAGACTGGTTTGGGTTCCCTCACAGGACTGGCTTCTCTGTGCTCCATTCTCTTAAGTGTAGCCTCCTACTCTATGCACTCTTCCTCGCAAATGGCTAAATACCACACTCCAGCTTCTTTTCCTTAAAGAAACACCGGATAGCATTGCCTTAAGAACAGATTCCTTGAATCAACTTTATGCCCTTGTCCTGTCTCCAACACCAAATGAGTTTTGTATTTGCCTTAATTCCTATAGTGCAGAAGTTGTGGGTCACCTTCTCCTCAGAAGGGATCATATTATGTTTATAATCACAGAACAGCAAGCTTCAACCTTGTTCAGAAAGCTGTCTTGTAGGACTGCTCAGTGGTTACTGCAGAAGCCCGTAACTGACCACAGGGCCGAGAATAAGTGCCTACGGCCTGCTCAGCTGTACACGGGGGCGGGGCATCTATGTCATACCCCACACCAGCTCAGTCTTATTTGTTAACTTGACACAATCTGGAGTCATCTGAAATGAGAGAATCCCCCTACCCTCTGTCCCAGGCACGGTTTCTCTGTGTAGCCCTGGCTGTCCTAGAACTCAATTCTGTAGAGCAGGTTGGCTTCAAATCCAGAGATTTGCCTGCCTCGCTTCCCAAGTGCTGGGATTAAAGGTGTGTGYCACCCGGCTGAGAAAAGCGAATCTTRAGAAAATACCTCCATTATGATCAGCTGGAGGTAAGCTTGTGGTACATTTTTGTGAGARAGCTCAGTCCATTATGGGTGGTGCTACTCCCAGGCAGGTTGCACTGGGGCCTTGAAGAAAAGTGAGCAAACCCAGAGAAGCAAGCCAGTAAGCAACATTCCTCCATGGCTCTGCTTTAGTTCCTGCCTCCAGGTTCCTGCCCTGATTTCTCTCAGTGATGGGGTGTGATCTGAGAGTTAGAAACACTTTCCTCCCCAAGCTGCGATCAATCGTGTTTTTATCACAGTAATAAACGCACACACACACACACACTCTCTCTCTCTCT
>BDUI01001961.1:65886-87104 GCA_002335545.1 Apodemus speciosus
CCATACTGGAAATATCCAAGGGGGGAGGAGGACAGAACTGTCCCTATACTGAAGATACTAAAGGCTTATACTTTTCCATGCCACAATCCCTAAAGCAATGCAATGCACAACTAGGTATACAGCATTTCAACTGTATTAAACATTATAAATAACTGAGATGAGAAAGCAAACAGAAGAATGGTCTGGTTTATACAGTTTTACATGAGGGGCTTGAGCATTATGGCTGTGGGTCATGAACCCAGTCATCCACAGACACTGAAGAATGAATGTACACACACACACACACACACACACACACACACACACACACAAACACACACTTATGCATAAATATTCAGTATAATGATTCTATTCTGAAAACCTGAAAGCAAAAAGGGAAAATCTGAATAGTTTAATTGAAAGTAATAATATTTTTTTTATTATCACCTATGTAAACTTTGTTTTCTGAATGAGAAACTATACATTTCTTAAATTGGATGGTAAGACCTAGGAAAGTAACAACTCATTGTGAATCTAGAAACACGCAGATATGATTTCAAAAGGAAAGCTGTATTCAGATGGTCTACCCAAAGGTTAAGGCCAAAATAAAAACCCTGTAGATGATCTGTTGGGTTAGCTTGGCAAGTGTCTCCAAAGGAACAGAAACATTTTCTTTTTCTTTCTTTCTTTTTTTTTTAGATTTATTTATTATATGTAAGTACACTGTAGCTGTCTTCAGACACACCAGAAGAGGGCGTCAGATCTTATTACAGGTGGTTGTGAGCCACCATGTGGTTGTGGGATTTGAACTCAGGACTTTCAGAAGAGCAATTAGTGCTCTTAACCGCGGAACCATCTCTCCAGCCCCCAGAAACATTTTCATACTGAGGCAAAGTTGCTGAAGGCAAGGGCTAGGGCAGGAAACCAATTAGAGATTCAGTCTCCCTGAGATTGCAAGTGGAGTAGGTGTTTAGCAGTTTTCTTTCTCACTTCCCAAATGGGATCTCAAGTATTTTGGTTCAGAAAGAAACCTCATTTTGTCCTGAACTCTACCTTAGAATGCTAATACTGAAATAAAGGCTGCCCAGGCTGGGGAGATGCCTCTGTAGTTAAAGCACTTTCTGTGCAAGTGTGAGGGCTGGAGCTCAGATTCTAAGAACACATGTAAATATCATGTGGCCATAGTGGCCAACCTATAATCCCAGCATTCAGAGGTGAGGAAGACAGGGGACTCCAGGAGCAAGGCAGCAGGAGAGACTAACTATACAGGAGCTCTCTGGGTTCAGCTGAAACTCTGCCTCCATGAATAGGGTAGACAGTGATTGAGGAAGGCTTCTAACTTCAACATGTATACAGACCTTCAATATACTTGCACACACATGTACACATACATGTACATACAAAGAAAATAAAGAGCACTCATAAACCACTCCAAGCTGAAAAGGGACAGCGGCTGCCATTACACTGAGTGCTTCCTGCGAGCCACAAAAGTACATCTTTCACATGGGCTCATCTACCTCTCAAAGTAACTGAACAAGGGACCTAAGAGCAAGTTGAATCCTTAGGTGTTTACAAGAAGGACCTGGTTAGGAAATGCGCCAYGTCTGCTTTCCACAGCTGTGCTCAGAGTTTATTATTTGGGACTATCTAGGCAGAACAGTTTGCTTTTTCTTGAATATTTATCCAGAGCCAAAACCAAGATGTTTCATCAACACAGACAACCACAAACAAGTAGGACATTTCCCATAAAGAACTATTTTGGACAAAAAATTCTAAAGTAATGCACTTAAAAATTCAACCTGCCGGGCGGTGGTGGCACACGCCTGTAATCCCAGCACTTGGGAGGCAGAGGCAGGCGGATTTCTGAGTTTGAGGCCAGCCTGGTCTACAAAGTGAGTTCCAGGACAGCCAGGGCTACACAGAGAAACCCTGTCTCGAAAAACCAACAAAACAAAACAAAAAACTTAAATGGGTAAACCATCTCAAAACTGGTTTATACATCAATACATTCCCATAATCTCTCATGAAAACTAAACAAACAAACAAAAAACCAAAAACCCAGGTTCACCACTCTCCTTTTATCTCTACATTGTGTCACACAATCACAATTATCAGTATCCCCAATTACCAATAAATCAGGCTCTGAGACAGCAACTTCATCACACATAAAGTCAGAGTTTTAAAAGGTGGACATGATTGCAGGGAAGGAAATTCTTTGGGAAGGTAGTATGTTTATGTGTGTGCTGGGAGGCAGGGTTTCTCTGACTAACCCTGGCTGTCCTGGAACTCACTCTAGACCAGGCCGGCCTTGAACTCAGCGACTGGCCTGTGTTTGCCTCCCCAGCACCGGGATTAAAGGCATGCACTACCATACCTGGCTTAGGTATGAAATTAATAAAGGAAAGAAGACCCTTTTACAGCAGCTTCAAAAACCATGGTTCCAAGATGGGAAGTGGTGGCACACACCTTTAAACAAACAAAACCCACAACACCTTCATACAAGCCTTTATCTTCCTAGTTTCTACCCGTGCAGGCCTGAGTCCTGCGTGGTTTCACTGCACCCTTGGCTCTAACACTCTTCTGTAGTGAATGTGGTCTCTCTATGTAAAGCAAAAGAGCACTGCCTGAGGCACCTCAGCTCAGGTTTGAGACTCTTCTATGTTGTGAACTATAGTTTTTATTGTATACATGAATATTTCTAAACATAATGGAAAACAAAGACTTTTAGTGTTTTCCTGTTAGCATTCTTTGGCATTTATCAAATTAAGTTATCTTTGAATTACACTGTGTAAGAATGTTTGATTTTTAAAAACTGTTTTGAGATGCTGACTTCAGTTTCATTAATGAAAAATCATTAAATGATTTTGGCTTGGGATTAGGACAGAACTGCCAGCCATTCCTGACATGGCCTTAAATCGACTTCTGCTATTTTGTGCTATGTATTTATRTGAAGTAGCATTCTCTGCACTGACAATCATCAAATCAAAATATTGATTAGCTGAAAAATGTTGATGATGCCTTACATAGCGAATATTCAGCTGCTACTGAGCCTTTATGTAAATTAAACAGCTCATCCGTCTCATCAATATGTAAATTTGTTTTGTCTTTGTTATACAGTAAAATTTTATTCTACTAAAGAATTCTTTTAAAATATTTTCTCGGGGCTGGAAAGATGGCTCAGTGGTTACTGACCTTGAAGAGGTCCCAAGTGTAGTTCCCAGCACCCTTGTCAGGCAGTTCACAACTGCCTGCAACTCCAGCTTCAGGGGATCCCACAGTCTCTTCTGGCCTCTGTGGGCGCTGCATTCGTGTGCACATAGACACAGACACAATTGAAAAAAATAAATCTTAGAATAAGTTTGACTAACTATAAGTGACTGTTTAACTTGCACACTTCTTCCATACACCTTGTTATGCTTAATATTGTCTTCTTGACAGGATCTAGACTCATTTACAAGATAAACCTCTCTGGCATGTCTATAAGGAGTTTTAGATTGGGTTGACATCTGAAGACCCATCCTAACTGTGGGTGACACCACACCAGGGCAAAGGTCCCTGACTGAGGAAAAGGCGAGCTGAGCACCAGAGCTCCCCTCTGCCCCCTGCCTGCAGGCGCCATGCCTGCCCTTCCATGATGGACCCACCCTTTAAACTGTAGTCAACACAAACCTATCCTTTYTTAAGCTGCTTTTGTCAGATATTTGTCAAAGTGATGAGGAAAAGTAGCCAATATATCTGAGTATGTGAGGTCCTGGTGTAGCAGGGTCACTAAGTGCAAAGTGTTTAGAGCCCTCCTCTAGACACTGCTGTCTGAGTGTAAACACAACTAATCCACCCCCACCCCCACCCCCAACGCGCCACAGGGTCTTGCGTTGAAGCCCTAGCTGACTGAACGGTGTGGACCAGGGGAACCTCTAACTTGTACTGCTCCTCTTTGCCTATGATCCAAATGCTGGGATCAGTGTGCCCCGCTATGCCTTTCCCCTGAATTAGTACCTAACCACACACATGTTCTTGTTATAAATGGGTGTCAGAGAACATAAGCCTCTTACAGCACAACTAGGAAATATGCATCCTTAGGGAAAGGATGCTATATCAAACTTTACCATGATAAACAAAAATTTCAAAGATACTAGACAAATATGTACTGAACTTCATGTGTCTATGCATGTGTGAATATTACTCCAAATCAACTGTTTAAGCCAATAAATTCAATTAACATTTATTAAAATGCCTTCCTCCTTTAAGTCCCACTGAAGTGACTGAAAATTCAGACAGACAGATGGACAAGTTAGAGTTCTACAGCAGCATTGGGAAAAGGCAAAGACTTGTCAAAAAGCAAACAGCTAATGAGAAGCAGACCGAAAGAAGCAGCCTCACAGAATAGGGGCTACTGTCTCTGCAGTCTATATTAGTATGGGCAAAAGATGGTCATTCTTATTACAGAAGTGAATCGGGTCTCCAAAAACACTCCTTAAATCACTAGGTCAGAAAAACAGCAGCTGAGTTCAKCAGGCTGTGCATCCAGCCAGCAGGAACTGAGCACTGAAAATGGCACTTTCAACTGGGTATGAACTGCTTGAATACTCAGGCTGGAAACTTGCTGCAACTGGCTCTTAAGAAGGGCAGGGAACAGTGAGAGATGATAGGTAAGTAATGTGCTATTTTAGTCAACTCTGAGCTACAAGGGGACAAAGGTATTGTAACTACTTCCAGAGGCAAAAAACTAATAAAAGAAATAGCACAGTAGGGGGAAGCCCACAATGTACCCATTGTCCCTGATGACTGGGAAGGTATTCACACCGAGTCCAGTAAATCTTAAGTGCAGGTTGGATCATTGAAAGCAGACACTATACATGAAGTACCAGTGTGATTGTAAATGAATACAAGCCGATACTAGAATCAGTCCTCTCAACTTCCCAATGTCATCTGATATACCAAGAGGGTTTGTCTTCTAATCTAGAACCCACTGAAGTCTTTTCTAGAGTTGAATTTTAAAAGGTGTCCAGTCTGCTAGTCATAAGAACCATTCTGGTAGGTAAGATGGTAGATAGGATCATGCATGGCTTTTGCAGAGGTCCACACTGGGTGTCTTACAGCCACCACTAACTCCAGTTTCAGAGGGACCTAGCACCTTTGGTCTTGATAGGCACTGCACTCATGTGTATATTCCCACAATACACATAATTTTTAAAAAAATTTAAAGAATTTTTTTAATAGTTGGACAGTTGTGGATCTCTGAGTTCAAGGCCAGCCTCCTCTACAGAGTTGAGTTCCAAGACAGCCAGAGCTGCACAGAGAAACTTGTTTCATGGGTGGAGTTTGTTAATAAGATTTTAAAGTCAACCTTGGCTATAGTATGTCTAAGATCAAGCTAGGATACATGAGACCCCATCTCTAAAAACATAAACAAAGAAATGTGGGATGGTTTAACTTAAAACAAACAAAAACAAAAAAGTCTCAAGTCAGGTGTAGGTGCATGCCTTTAATTCAAGCACTTGACAAAGGCATGCAGATTTATGTGAGTTCAAGGCCAGCTTGGTCTACAAAGTCAAAGTAAGTTCCAGGACCACATGGTAAGATTTGGTTTGGAAAACAAAAAAACCAAACCCAACCCAAGTCAACCCAAGCCAACCCAAGCCAAGCCAACCCTCAGTGAAGTGTCTGTACCAGAAAGAAATGTTTTTAAGCTCTGAAATCAAACAAGTGGATTACAAGACAAACTGAAGATAAACAAGCTACTTTTCTTTCTTTGGTTTATAAGAGTGAACACTGGAATGCTCATGCCACAGAGTGACATGTGACTCTCACAAACCTTGTTAGGATGCTGGCACACTGACAGAGAAAAGGGGGGAGGGGATTAAAATACTGCGCTGTGTTTGTTTACAGAAGTAAACAATTACAGCATGATCTTAGGGGGATTAGTTTAGGAATCTAACTAGAATTGACCAAGATAACCAATCAACCTATACATCTTTCATCTTACACTGTTTTAAAGTTGCAAATGAAAGCCAACTAATGTCTAAAAAGAATTAACTAGAGTCTATGGATAACGATATACATGCATATACTAATTATATATATGTAACATCTAACATTTTTGTACAAGTGAGCTCTAACTGGGAGTTCAGAGTGGCCTTTGGGTATTCTCACTCTTCCTTCATATAGAACTTACCTAAAACAAATTCTCTCAGTCACTGCACTCGGCAACACCTCCATTCCTAGTCTCCAACTCTGTTCAAGACCTTTGTGTAGTGTCACTTCCTTTACCCTTGTCATCTGCAACCTTAGGGTCAATATACCTAATATGCAAGGGATAACACATCATATCCCCTTTCTCAAGGAACTTTAAAAAACTTTGTACTCCAATAGATGGACATGGTGGCTCACATCTGAAATCCCAGCACTAAGCAAGCTGAGGAAGGAGAATTAGAGTGAGTTCAAGTACAGCTTGGGCCACACAGTGACTTACAGGGTTACTGTGGAAGACCTCGCCTCAAAAGAAAACAAGAAAAATCTGTACTAAAAAATACTGCAAGAAACACACAGACATGACATATAACTGTGACACAGACATGGTACCATGAGAAATGCACTAGTTGTTAAGAGGAAGTCATGGCTGACCTGATGTCAACTGAAAATTCTTGACAGATGGGCAAGATGCAGATAAGATAGGGACCGGAATGAGCATGAGGGCTCTGCTTTGAAGGCTGAGAAAACATAAGTAAAATCTCTGAGATAAGAAAAGAGTTGCATGGGCTGGAGAGATGGCTCAGTGGTTAAGAGCACCAACTGCTCTTCCAGAGGTCCTGAGTTCAATTCCCAGCAACCACATGATGGCTCACAACCATCTGTAATGGGGTCTGGTGCCCTCTTCTGGTGAGTCTGAAGACAGCTACAGTGTACTCATAAATAAAATAAATCTTTAAAAGAAGAGAAGAGAAAAAAAGAGAAGGGGAGGGGAGGGGAAGGTAGGGGAGAGGAGGGGAGGGGAGGGAAGAACTGCAGGGTGCCTTTTATGGATGCAGAAGGTGTGCTCATAGTGTCTGCTCAAGAACATGTGCAGTAGTTAAAGGCCAAGATCAGCTCTGTGGGCAAGTCACATAACTTCCATTTCTCTGCGGGGTGAACTGCAGCTCTTATATAAGGATATTGTGAGGATTAAATTAGTTAACACAGATAAAGCCTGGAACAGTATCTGTCACAAAGTGCTATGTTAAGTATTTACTATGATTATACTTGTACTTTGAGGAGATAAGTTTAGCAGCAATGTAGAGAGAGGTGGACTGGAATGGAAGTGTCTCTGCTGTACCTCCTTTACCCATGCAGCTTCACCTCGGAGGACAAATACTGCAAAAGACCTCTTGAGTATTTAAATACTCATTAAATGTATCACATATAATGTTCAAACCACACCTCCTTTCTGACCATCTGTCTATTTTATTCTTGCAGAATACAGATACTTCAAGGATAGATTTTTTTTTCATGTGCTTCAATGTAATCCTTCTGGATAGGAGCTGCAGAGGTGGCTCAATGGTTGAAAAGCACCCCGCTGTTCATGTAAAAGACCTGAGTTCAGTTCCCAACACACACGGTGGCTCAAAACACTGCAACTCCAGTTCCAGAGAATCTGGCTTCCTCCTCTGACCTCTGTAGGCCCTAGCCATTTAAGTGGAACATGTATGAAGATGCAGGCATAACTTTCATATGCATCGGATAAATAAATCTAAAAAAAAAAAAAAATCAGGGCTGAAGAGATGGCTTCGGGATTAAAGCACTGGCTGCTCTTTGAGAGGACTTGGGTTTGAGTCTCAGCCCCACATGGCAGCTCACAGTCATCTCCAACTCCAGTTCCAGGAAATCACCCTCTTCTGTCCTCCATAAAAACTAGGCACATGTAAGGTACACAAATATGTAAGCAGAAAAAACACCCATACAAGAAATGAGATATTTTTTAATTAAACATCCTTCTGAATATTCAGTACAAGTTCCTGTTAAACCACAAACCTTCAATAGCCTTTGATGTAAGCCTGGAAACAAGTCCAGCAACTTAGGGAATGCCCGAGGGAGCAAAAAGGAACACTCACCGTAAGATAAAGATTTGCTTTATCAAAATGATGTCAATTTATAAAGGAAATGGCCGTATTTTTGATAATCTCCGAAGCCTTTGCATCTTGCTATTCCAAGTTAGAGAACTGCTTAGCATAACTGATGGGAACATGATCTACTCTTCCGAGAGCTTCCATCATCTAGTTGAAAGCTAACCCAGTGATGTTCCAAGGTCAACAGTACCACAGACAGAAGAACAGAGGAGCAAGGAACAAACTGCTCCCCCACGTACTCCTCTGGCTCGTCCACCGCTCTTTACTCTTTACTCTCTGACTATAGGATATGGTCCTCAGTCAGATGGATCTATATTAAAAGTCAGCAGCTGCCTTTCTGCTCAATATATACAGCAGCAAGTGTCAAAATGCCAAACGTGACATTTTATTTATAGCTGAGTCACATAAAGAGTCACATAAAAAGTGCAGCCCATTTCTAATTAAAAATAAATCAATTAACACAGTAATTCAAAGAAATGTCTGCCTCAAAACTAAACTGGAGTCATACACCGAAACTTTACAGAGGCAAAGCATACATGCTGGTTGGGGCTAACTCAAAGAAGCGTGTACACACAGGCGCTCTTCTGTCAATTCTGAAGCAGTCTCAGAGGAACATAATATTCTACTCGCTTGATGAAAAGCTGGCAAGTACTCAGTGTGACGAACGTCTAACAGAGTGCACAGCAGGCTCGGCACAGGATCAGTGCTGACAGACTCCCATCCAGGCACTTCTTTACTAGACTACGGTCAAAACACAAAATCACCCCCAGTTTCTTGTGACAAAGTGCAACAGCTTCTGTAATTATTAAGCTTTTTAGGGGCTAGCTGCTTAGCAGGATAAGGACGTTCTAGTAAGTACTTAAAACAAACAAACAAACAAACAAAAAGCAACAGTAGCACAAGTTAGAGATATTTTGATAACTGAGGCATCATGAGCAGGAAACCTGCATGTATCACTATGAACTGATACCCACAACACTGCCAGTGCAACTTAAGCTCAGAGCGCAGAGGAGGGCATAAGGTCAGTGTGCATGTGTGTGCAGCATGCGAGTGCGTGCGTGCGTGTGCTCCATGTTTGTCGCTGAAAGTCTTGTTTTACACTGCAATAACAATTTCACAAACAGCAACACTGCTCCGTGAGCCCGAATGTCCCCCTCATGTTAGGGACGATGCCCACTGGCTAAGTATATGCAGTGAGATGAAGTATGGGGAAAATAAATTCACATTCATATTACAAAAGCTCTGGACAAGCAAAAAGAAATGTCTACAACGATCTCAGCCACAGTGACGGTCACACCTGTAACTCCAGCACTTGGCAGGCAGAGACAGAAGATTGGGAGTTGAAGGTGATCTTTAGCTTGGAACACATGAGACCCTTTAAAAAAAAAAAAAGCCTGCAGTCTGTCTAAAAATGATGACTTGGCTCATAGTGATGATGGGATGCAACTATATGTTGCTTTGACCCAAACCTATGCCCTTCCTACAATGCTGGCTGCCTCTCACTTAAAAAAATTCTTTACTCTTTCAGATACACATAAACCCAAGGCACTCTTGATTTGGGTACTTACATGTGTCCCATTAAGTTTATATTGCTACTACACTTACTGTGCAGTCCTTCTGCCCAGATTGGACCCAGCTGGGTTTTAGGAATATTCAACTACAGACACACCATGTTGCCTTAAATCTCTTTTTGGAACAAGGCAGGGCACAAGTAAACAATAAGACAGATAATGCAAAAGCACAGCCCTCCAAATGCCCAGTGCAAGGCTTTCTGTATAACAGCAGCAACTGTGGCTAATATCCAGGCATGCACTGTCTGCCAAACAACGTGCTGATCCCTCACACACTACAGTTCTTAAAATAATCATATTTTGTGTTCTTGTTTTGGTTTTTGACACAAGGCTTCTCTGTGTAGCTATGGCTGTCCTGGAACTCACTCTAGACCAGGCTGGCCTTGAACTCAAGAAATCTGCCTGTCTCTGCCTTCCCTGCCTCCAAAGTGGTGTCCAGGAGCACTATGGCCAGCTAATAATCATCTTTTGAACTAACCATATCACCTTTATTTTACAGCTGAGGGATAGTTACAGGCCACAAACCATGAAGATTCCAAGAATCAAAACCCAAATCTACCTGCTCCAAATCTTACTGAGCCATCTTACTGTAAATAACTCTAAAACAAACCTATATTTATCACACAAAGAATTTAAAAGTGATACTGGTTTGGTCATTCTAGGCTAAAGAGTGGAGGACTGATCTTTGTGACTATTATTAAACCAGTTTTAAGAGGGGCTGTGGCAGATGCCACCAATCTAATGAACACACGGGTAGCGATCACTTGGCCATTTTTTTTCTGAATTCCTTCTTTTAATGATTTCTCATTATTCCTGCCTTCTGTCCATGCTCTGTGAACCAATTCTTCCTACAACACTTTCAGGCCCATTAGACTGAATGTCTGATTACAACTCTGTTGGTACTGATAAAAAATGAATTCTGGAGGACCAAAAAGAGGGAAAAAAATCAATGTTTTGCTCTGGATCCTTAATCTCATTTTAGGAAATCTGGTCTATACTGTCAAATTCAGTATCAGATGATTTCAAGCTTTGAGGATATCCTGTGAATACTATAAAAGACTTGTCTTTGAATTTTCTCCAAAGTTCTTAATACTTAATATATGTAAGTTCTGATAATGTCACTAAAAAAAGTTTTTTTTACTTATGTATATATGTATAACTTTTTTACTTATGTATACATGTATAACTTTTTTACTTATGTATACATGTATAACTTGTGTGTGGGCATGTGTATATGAGTGCAGATGTCTGTGGAGGCCAAAGGAGGGCATGGATCCCTGAAGCTAGAGTTACAAGTAGCTGTAAGCTACCTGATCTATAGGCTCTGGGAACTGAACTTGGGTCTTCCACAAAACCAACAGGTGCGCCATCCTTCGAGCTCCATAATGTTACTTTAAAAGAACACTGGTGTACTACTTTACCATCATAGAAGTTTCTTCTATTGCCCGATGAGTGGGTAAATAGAAAGTACTTTATTGCTACAATGGATTGTTATTCGGCAACAAAAAGTATTTTAAAAGTCCAATACTGATGAACATTAAAAATATAAATGAAAAGGCCACTCATAAAAACTCCATTTACCTAAAATATCCAGAATCTGCAACTCTCTAGGCAGAAAGATTTGTGGTTGTTTAAGGCTAGGAAGTTTAGGATGATGGCTAAGAGGTATGAGCTTGCTTGTTGGAATAATGAAAACACTCTAAAATTGATGTGGTAATACTGGTATACAGTTTTGTGAGTAAACTAAAAACCACTGAATTGTATACACAAGCTGAGTATTTTATAATTATGTTTCAGTAAAGTTGTTGGAAAAAGAATTTTATTGGAGAAAGACTCAAAAGACTCATGAAGAAATATTATGGATGCTTTCTAAACCAGAGAACATGGCCAAGGCTTCTGCTCTCCTGGTAATCAGACCTGGTCTTTCTCTACAAGTCAGCCAATGGGGCCAAAAGAACAAGTTCTTAGTAGGCCAGCTCATTCAGGAATGACGTCACAGCGCTGCTGCATGCTGTCTGTGAACACTGAAGTTACTACAGCTCAGGGAAAGGCTTTATTATCGTTTGATAATTATTCTCCAGTACTTAGTGAGTGAGTCTGCTTAGGTAGGAGCATTTTAATGTTTTAACCCAGTGTACAGGCCAGGATCGTGTTGATCCAGTCTCAGAGAGCTATCAATCCTACCAGTTGCCTAGGTGAAACTTAACTGCTTTGTTTGGTGAAGATGGCAGGAACCAGAAAGTAATACTTCTTTTCCCAAGTCTCTCCATTCCACAAGTTATCTCTCAAGCTTTAGACTTGAGAAAACAACAACAACAACAACAACAACAACAACAACAAAAAAAAAAAAAACGAAACATCCTCACAAAATGTCAGACACTGAATATAAACAGGGAAGTTCCTATCCATGAAAGCCGGAGGCTGCAGGGAGAAAGGATTGAGTGACTTCGTGTGTTAGTGTAAAACACATAGTACAGGCTTTTACCTGTGAAAACACATCAGTTCTTTCCTTCCAGTGGTCCTGCAGGAACAGGTTCTCACTTCTGCTTAGGACTGGAGTGTTAAGTCTACATTTTGGGATCCAACAGTATGAAAGTGCTTGTCCCCAAATAAGCCAGACTTCAATATCCTCCTTTGTAAGCAATAATGTCACATTTTAGTTAATCATTTCCCCTTGAACAAATTAAAATAGGAACAGGATAAAGCTAGTGGCCACATATGTTGGCACAGGCCTTGTAATCCTGGTACCCAGGATTCGGAGGCAGGAAGACAGTGGGTTGATCTGGCTGGGCTACACAATGAGTGTGATAATCTTATCAATGTGATCACCTCTAAACACAGCTAAGGGACACATCTTTGGGCAGGTGGGTGAAGGTATATCCAGTAAGAACAGTTTCCCCCAGAATAGGTAACACCTGGAGGACAGCCTAYATTTAGACCGGTCAGAGGAACACAGTGCTGCCTGCCTGACTTGCTTCTTGCCAGTGTCGAGCTTGTTGCTGTCGTTGCCAGAGGAAGCCAGCTTCTAGGCCTTCCAGGGCTTCAGAGCCTGACTGGGGCTGCTGACGCACTTAGTCCTGACTGAGCAATTACCAGATTCTCAGTCTCTGTAACATGTAGACAGCCTCTTATGAGAATTGTAAGTCATTCTAGGAAACTGTCTCTTACAGTGTGTGTGTGTGTGTGTGTGTGTGTGTGTGTGTGCGTGTATATAAAATATCAGTTCTTTTGAGAACCTTAACTCACACAATGAACTCAGAGCCAGCCTGAAGTAGACCCTCAAAAAACAGAAACAGTAGCAGGGACAAGGTCACTGTCGTCTGCTCCCCACCTCCAGCACCGACATCCCATCCGAACAGAGTGAAGAATGCAAACGTCTTCAGGAGCAAATGCAGTAACCTGTTCTTACATACCCACTGTAGAGGTTTTGATTAGATGTAGGGGAGAAGTTCTTTTATACACCTAAAAAAAAGGAGGTTTGGGAAAATGCAGCAACCTCCAGAGAGAGCAGTGGGCCAGGTTGTTTAGGGCGGTCATTGAAACCCTTGCTGTAGAGGGATGATACCTCCATACAGGAATCTAAGGATCTAAAACAGCTTAATGATTGATCATACTAAAACTAGCAGCAATTTTTTGTGTTTGTTTTTGCCCCAAAACGTTTGCATCTTTAGGGACAAGAGAAAAGAGTGACACTGATGTTAAGCAATGTCTATAAAGCCAAAAGCCAACATGTGAGACTGAAACTCAAATCTGTTCCTTTCCTAATCTGTAATCTGGCAAAACTCAAATCCCTAATAAGTTTACTTTAAACCTCACTTAAGACAAATGAAAACTGTAGATAGCATTTCAAGGAAAAGATTCCTTCTAGGACTCAATCTAGAACCTCTACACCACAGCCCAACAACATTTTCTTAAAAGGAACCCTTGCCACAATGACACTCATGTATCATATCCAACACTGAAACACAGGGAAATGTAGAACTGACAATTTTACATCAGCCAAATACATGAAGCCAAAGGAATCACAGCAAGTAGTAGGAGTCTCTGGACTTGAGATAGCACACAGCACTATATAACTGCTGTTAATGTTGAGTCCACCAGGCAGCAAGAATCTGCCCTCAACAGGGCAGACTTATGTAACTATCATTATATCCACCCAGCATTAAGCATTCCTGGTTGTTCTAATGGACACTGTTAAGAGTCCTTTAGAAGTGCTTTCCCCAGGCACTTTCTCTCGAAAACACTAGGTTTCACTGCATCTGCAGAAGTTTGTGCATAAACCACAGCTATCAGAGCAAATGCAGCAAAGGTTCTTACAACAAGGTAAAAATACACAGAATGTACCTTTTCTGTATTGGGACTAGTTCAGCAAACTTAAAATGGTCCAAAGTGTGGTCCCCACTCTCTGGCAACAAGTTGATAAGCTTATCAGCTGGTGTTCTGGTGTTTGACACAGAGGCTGAGGAGCACCAAGGCTAGAGTATGGAGATGAGAAATGGAGCAAGAGGAACAATACGGAAGTGACAGAGAAAGCACAAAGCATGAGGGAAGGCGCTTAACTCTGTCTAAGCTCTGGGATGAAAATTCTTAATGTTTACATATTTCCAAGATCATCTAATGAGGTCCTGTCATTTCCCAGAGTAAAAGTTTGAGGCTTATTGCAAAACAGCAATATGACAGTTACTTATTTATACGATGTATTCAGTGCTGAGAATGTCAGGGACCATCTTAACTCTTCCCATGGATTAATTCTGTTAGCCATTACTAGAAGCCAAGAGGTGGCTAATGTCCTTATTTTACAGAGGCAAACACAGACAGAGGGAGGCTGAGGGACTCGTATGTGAACCCTGGCACCTTCCTCAGGTCACTACAGTGGTTTGCTAACTACACTGTGCAGATCACTTTAGTTCTAAGAGTTCTGCTGTATTTTTAGATGTGTTTTTAAAAATCATTTAAAATTTGCAATAAAGGGCCTGGAGAGATGGCTCCGTGGTCAAGAGCACTGGCTACTCTTCCCTAAGACTCTGATCTGATTCCCAGCACCTACATGGTGGTTCACATCTGTTACTTCAGCACCTCTTCTGGTCTCTTCCAGTACCAGACATGCACAGGATACACAGTATGTAGGAAAACACCCATAGACATAAAGTAAAATAGATACTGAAAACTACTGCAATAAAACATCACCATCAAAATGTGAATAGACTGAACACGAGAAAGGGAAACGGCCGGCCGAGTGCTTTGCTACCCACGCGGTACCCACGCGGTCCCTCCCGAGACCTGGAGCACAGCCAGGTCTCCCATTCTACACCCTACTTGTACTTCCTGTGATTGTCTCACTGATCTGAAAGATGTAACTATTTTTACGTTTTATTACTTACTTCATATAAGTATTGTTGATGCTTTGTTTCTAAGGGCAATTAGAAAGCTCACTATCTATTCACTATCACCATTTAGAAAATTCACCAGTGTCAAGGCGGCTGGACAGGGGTCAGTGGGGCAGGAAGGTTGCCACACTGTGCCGCCAGCACCACCACCGTCCACCAAGCCGGACAAGCCTACCGGATGCACTCTCTGCAGCTGTTTCCCTTTCCCAAACATTTTCTCCTTTCTGCAAACTTTGGGCTCCGTCCCTTCCCTGTCTTTGCCAGCACACCGCCTAAGATCTAACTCCAAATCCGAGTGCGCCGCACTTGTTCCCCTCTTGCCTTCTCTGGAGCGGCCTTTGCAGCATCAGCTCTGGCAGGCTGCACCGTGGCTGCTCTTACATAATGTATAGCAGCACTTCCTGCTTGTGGGCAGTCCATCCACCACCTACAGGGATTTCACCTAAAAATCTTCCAACGAGGATCGCTCTACTCCACAGTGGGAACCTTTGCTCCGAAGTATGTGATATTTAGAGAGTCTCACACAGGAAGGAGTCACGACACATACAGGTAGAGTACAAGCAGCTGTGGCAATGAACTGAAGGTCTGTCACACATAGAGTCAAATACAGTCTGCAGTCCGTAACACTTTCAGAAACAGCCCACAGGTATTACCAGATTTCACAGGATTCCCAAACTCTCTTTTTATGTGTTACAATTAACAGCTCTGCTAAAACTCTACAGTCAAGACAAGCAGAATTCTTTAGTGTTATGTTAATAGCCAGCAAATCTGACAGCATGATTTTGTGTTACTAGGTCTAGATTAGAGAGGAAGAAGAAAGCAACAAATGTCCCAGCTACGTTTTTCTTTTTTTTAAGAGCTAAAAATATTGCTGGATATATTGAGAACCCAATGCGACAAGTAATAAGTTTGACAGCACAGCGAAACATTTTATAACAAATCGTTTGAGGGGTTCCCACTCCTCATTCCCTTCACCTTCACCGAACGAGCAGTTCAAATACAAGACTGTGCCTTAATTCTGAGCGGTTCTCCTGGCAGCTGTGCACATTAATTAAAGGTTTGGTCTCGCAGGTCTAGGTGAGAGAGAAAGAAAGAAGCAAGAGAGGGTTGGAGCTGAGAATCCTGCCAGCGCATTCACCTGGGATACCCTTCGGAAAGACGCCCGCCTCTTTCTTGAGGACACCCCACACATACACCCGCCTCCAGAGCCAACGTTCCAGCAGGCACTGCCGCTGGGGCTGCCTGCGACTCTAATGTGTTATTTAATTTTCTAACTACTATTAAGATATCTCCAGCGCGCGCGTGTGTGCGTGAGATGCGCTGGAATGGAAGATGCACCATTAAAATGAAGTTTATTATTAGTATTATTATAGCCGCCCCCCCCCCGGGCCTAAAATAAAGCCAAGATTATAACCACATACACTTCAAAGAGGAAAGGGGGAGCCACGGCGAAACAGCCCCCGCCGGCCCCCAACCCCGGTGCCGACCTTTAACCCTCGGGACCGCCGACCGGGGGGGACGGCCGCCCTCCCGGCCCGCGCACGCCGCTCACCCGCCGACTCCCCGGTGTTGATCCAGTCCGGGTTGGCGATGCTGGCGATGGCGAAGATATCGGCGGCCAGAAAGAGACATCCTGAGATGATGGTCAGTTTATCCATCGCCCCGCCCCGCTCCCCCCACCCCCCACCGCAGGGCAGGCCGCGGCCTCACTCCTCGCGCCCCATGGGCCGCCGGGCCCCGGGGTCCCCGCGCCGCCGCCCTCGGCCCTTGGCCCGCGCCGCGCGCTCGCGCCCTCCGCGCCGGGACCCGCAGCCTCCGCCCGCCCCGGAACTGCTCGGCCCGCCCGCCCCTCACCCGGAAGCGAAACCGCGCGCCGGCCGGCAGCGCCCAGGACTGCCCTGCAGAGCCTTCCCGAGGGGGCGTCTGCTCAGCCTGGCGCTGGGGGCTGCAGCGGTGGTTGGGGTCGGAGACCCCTGAGATCTTAAAAATTTGTCCTGTGAGGATTAGGTGCAGACTATTCCAGAGACAAGGAAACAGCCACTGGGGAGAGAGAAAGTGGATTGCCAGGTTCAGGGACCTGCAAAATGGCCCGTGTGACTAGAGAGTGGTATGAGAAAAGGATAGGCAGAGGCCAGAGGTGGCATTTGGGGTGGACACGCGCCTGTAAATCCCAGCACCGGGGAAGCGGAAGCTGGAAAGCCACCAGTTCCGTGACAGCCTAGGCTAAATAGTGAGATTCCCGTCTTTAAATTCACCAAATGTGTGTTTGTATTTTGTTCCAGATGCAATGGGAAGGAACTGGAGGGTTTTCGACAAGGATAGTGGCATGACCTTATTGGTTTGTGAAGATACATGGTATAAATAGATTGTAATGGGGGGAGGGGCAGCGAATGTAGGGACACCAGAAATGGCCCCGCAGTCTAAGTCAGAGAATTGTGGGTTTTAGTTAGGGTAGTCAAGAAAGAGAAAAATAAGCAGATGTGTGTGTTTTGCAGACAGAAGGAAGAACTTGCTGACAACAGGGAAAGCGATGGAGAAGAACCTGAAAAGCTTGTCAGTTTGCGCCTACCAGGTGTTTAGTGATGCTATTTACCGAGTACGGGTGTGAGGAGGGCTTCAGATTGAGTGCATAAACAGGAAACAATAATATGAATTGTTGCAGTAACAGAGAATTTGTCTACAATTTTGCTATCCCCTGGAGATTTCCTTCCACCGTGGCTCTCTGCTACATCACCATTAACCCTGACTTTATATCCATCTCTTTCTCAGCACTTCTTAGAGCAAATGGAGATGATTTTTCTCCTTAAGTACCGCCTAAGCTATCTCTAGAAAGACCTAGAAGAGTGACATTTGTCTCTATTTTTGGGATGCCTACGTGTCCACAAAACTCGGCAGGTTTCAAATTCCGCCAAATCCAGCATCTTTGCGTAATGYRCATCAGTGGCACCACATAGATGGGGAGAACGGGTTTGATTGCTGGTCTAAAGACTTTTCAGCCCAAACATTGGTCTCTAGGGGCAAGTATTTTTTAAAGTGCATATTTAATTACATAATTTATTTTTCCTCTGCCATAGACACTGACTCAGGTAATTCATGTTTCCTGGGATCCAGATAGAACACCTGTCTGTTTACTGCAGTCGCTCTTCCCTTTCTTGTTTTAAGGACTGGGGAAGTTCGAAGGAGTCATAGTTTTGGCTTCTTATCTGCTGTTTTGATTGTCCAGAATAGAAGAAGCTGTAACTATACAGAGAGGATTCCTGAGTAATATCCATTGATGTTCATAACTGATCAAGGTCAAATGTTGGAACAGTTTGCAACTGTTTAAACTCCAGCTCTGTGGAATGACGCTGCTTTAATTCTTGTGTTTGAAGAAAATATATATAAATTTTCCCTTTTACCCCAACAATATTTACCAGAACATCTTGAAGTGTGTGTATTCTTCTATTCAAGATTCTAGACCTCTGATTAAAATGTGTGTGTGTGTGTGTGTGTGTGTGTGTGTGTGCCCCCACGTGCATGTGTGTGCTTGCCTGGGTGTGTATGAGTGTGTGTGGTGTGTTAGAAGGATTAAAAAACATCCTTCTCCATCAGGCTAGAGGTTGCATCTCATTGTAGATGACAGTGACTCACCTGATCTTTTCCTACCACGTGAGACAGGGCCAAGCACAGTGTTCCCAGCATCCCCATCGCTTCCCATTTTAGCCCCACGCTCTATTAGTTTTCCAGAAGTGCTGATAATTCAGAGTTCGTGTCTCTGAGGTGTATAGTACAACACAGTTGCCTTTTCTGCAGCTCTACCAAGATTTTAACAGAAGCAAAGCTGGGGCACCAGGAGACATGGTGGGGGATGGGGGTCATAGGAGGACCAGGGGGAATGGGGGCGGGGCAGAAGGATGCAGAAGTGTGTGCTAATTCCAGCCCTGCTGCTGACTTCAACTGAGAAGGCCATGCCCTTGCTTTGAGCCTCTTTTCCCGATCCTCATGAACAGACTGTGTGTGACAGAGGTGTCCCATCACTCACCAGAATAAAACAGCCGGGCTCTTTCTATCAGAGACGAGCCACCATGCTCCTGATGGCTGAAAGTCCTCGGAGACACAGACGATCCTAGAAGGCCCCCAGGAGGAATCTATGCTGGCAGTCTAAAGACAGAAATAGCCATACGGTGACTGTTAAAGGGCTGAGAATATGGTGTGCTTTATTGTGATAGATGGTAGGACAGCTCAGAAGAGGCTGAATCCAGATGGGACTTCGGGGAAAACTGGAGAAACCGTGCCATTATTCTGCACTCGAAGGAGCATCTTTGGCCTGACAGGATAATGAACACACTTCCTCTCTCAGGCAAGTTTACTATGCAGGCCGAGAGAGTGGTAGATATGTTGCATATTTGTACCTGGGATTCTTAGGGTTAGAGAAGACAAAAGTCAAATCCAGAGGTAAGCATATGCCCAGGGACCAAATGACAGTTTGCCTTGTAGGTTCTCTTGGAACTGTCTCCAAGATGAAAAGTTATTGATCACTGGTGTATAGGACATTTATTAGGGAGCTCTTTTAGGACCAATTCCTGTGGGGGAAAGGAAGGAAGTAGAATTAGTCTGAAGTCATCTGTAGGCACAGGAGGCTTTGACAGACTGAAAGAGAGCTCTTAAGCTAAGGTGTGTCTTTAGAGTTCTGTCAGGACAAAAGGACTAAGCCTTCTAGTACTGACTAGGTGCTAGGTGCTAACTACCCCAGGAATTGGGTGATGTCTTGAGGAAAGCAGCTTATTGGGGAAAGCCAAGGATGATTCATCAGGAAGACAGCAGAGGGCTGGGAGATGGCTCAGTCAGTCAGTGAGGTGCTTCTGTGCAAGCATGAGGTCTTGCTTGGAACCCAAGTGAGCCCAGGCACAGTGCCTGTGATCCCCCTGCCGGAGGAAATAGAGACAGGAGGATCGCTGTAGCCTGTAGCCCACATAGTCCAGCCAATGATGAGCTCTAGGTAGAAGGAAGACCTTGTTTTATGAAAAGGGGTGGGAGGTAGGGAATGGCGTTGACCTCTGCCCTACATACAAGCAAGGAAACATGCACAAATGCTCTCAAAAGACTTCCATCAGATCACTCGACCTCCAGCCTCCCCATAGCTGGGGCCCAGTCCCTCTGCCCCGAGGGAGTGCCTGCATTACAAAGTGTGTATTTTGCAGTTTATTCTATAACTTGGTCATCATAAAGTGTTTTGGTTTTGAGGTTTCCTCAGTGAGCCCTGGCTGGAGACCAGGCTGGGCTTGAACTTAAGAGACCCACCTGCTTCTGCCTCCTCAGTGCTGGGATCATTTAAAGGGACGCGCCACCCCCTGGCCTTTTGACAGGATCTTAGGTAGTCCAGGCTGGTGTGGAGTTTATATCCTGCCTCTGTCTTCCGAGAGCTGGGATGAGAGGCATGTGTTGCCATGTCTGGCTAGTAAAATTTCAATTCCTCAGTATCTTAATAAAGTTGACTACAGGGGAAAGAACCACATTGAGCCAGTGATTTGGTTTTTTCTTTTTTCTTTTTCTTTTTTGGTTTTTCGAGATGGGGTTTCTCTGTGTAGTCCTGACTGTCCTGGAACTCACTCTGTAGACCAGGCTGGCCTCGAACTCAGAAATCCGCCTGCCTCTGCCTCCCAAGTGCTGGGACTAAAGGTGTGCGCCACCACGTCCGCCTGAGCCAGTGATTTGAATTCCCTTCATATCACCCATTCTTGGGACACGTTTATCCGGATTTGATGAAACACTCTTACCGCAATGAAGTGCAAGCCAGAGAGACAGCTCAGTAGAAATGTGCCTGCTTATGGAGCCTGAGGACCTGAGTCCAGTGCTTAGGACCAGCATGGTCGAAGGAAAGAACGAACTCCTCTGGCCATGACACATGCATACCCATCCACACATGGAGATATATAAATAAGTGTAATAAGCATTTTATGAAATATAGCACTGGTTGGCCCAGATTTCACTGTGTAGACAAGACTAGCTTTAAATTCACAAACACACCTGCTTTTGCCTCCTGAATGCTGGAATTAAAGACATGTACTTACATACCAAGCTAAGAAATTTTTTTGAGCCGGGTGGTGGTGGCGCACGCCTGTAATCCCAGCACTTGGGAGGCAGAGGCAGGTGGATTTCTGAGTTCGAGGCCAGCCTGGTCTACAGAGTGAGTTCCAGGA
>BDUI01001961.1:110373-122673 GCA_002335545.1 Apodemus speciosus
TATTTGCTTGCAGAATAGAAGAGGGAACCAGAGTCTATTCTAGATGGTTGTGAACTACCATGTGGTTGCTGGGAATTGAACTCAGGACCTCTGGAAGAGCAGTCAGTGCTCTTAACCACCAAGCCATGTCACCAGTCCCTCCTGTTCTTAATGTCATCATTTTTGTATTAATTTAATCTCAAGATGGAGGTATGTATCTGTAAACAAGTCATTGTTTTTTCTGGCCACTTGCTTGTAAAACAATGAACAGCAAAACTCAGGAAACAGCCACAGGAACAGAAACAGAGAGGAAGATACCAGTTACATCTAGGGAAATAAGGACARTGAAGCATTTCTTTAATTAACATTTTCTTTCTTTATATATCTCATGTATCTCTGTGTATAACTTTGCATATGTGATCTTGTGTACATATGTGTAGAGGCTTTGGTATAGTTTGTCAGGCAATGACTTCCTTGGCTTTTGAGACTAGGTGTCTAACTGGCCTGGAACTTACCTAGTCGGCAAGTAGACTGGTCAGGGAGCAAACCTACCTCCACCTCCCCAACACTGGATTATAAGTATGTGCCACCGCTCTTAGCCTTTTTACATGGTCTGGGGATTGAATTTAGGTCCTTATGCTTGTAAGGTAAGCATATACCCTTCCCTCTGTTTCTAGGGTGGTGGAATGATACCAGATTTGAGCCACCCAATCAAGCTTATAATTGTTCATCTTAAATTTTAAAGTCAGACTATCATCAATAGATAATCAAGACTATATCACAAGTAACATGTTTCTGGAAGCTAAAACAGGAGATACTGACTACTCAGACTTACATCAAAAGGCTGGTGACTTCCTTTGGCAACGCTCTGGCTCAGGAGGCTGGTGGTGTTGTTGCCCCTTTTGATGTGTGGTCCAGCACCAAGAAGATGCTGAAGCACACTGAACGCATTTGCTTCTGTGCTTCCGATGGCASCACTTTCTGCTACAATAGCAGCATGGACCAGATTGTCTCCATTCTGCTCTCTAATTTCACCTGGGCCATGTAAGGAGGGAGGAGAAAAAAAAAACTTTATTATCATTGGTTTTACTAATCAGTATTCTCTGACACAGTACTAATTAACTAAGGTTAGGGTCTGTGGTTTACCAGGTATTCCACTCAAAGTATGTTTCTCATAACACCTGAGCCATCTACTTCTTTTCTTCTGTACTGACATGGTTTGGTAGTAACAATCAAGCCAATACTGCCCCAACATGCTATTTCTGCAGAGAAATGCCTCTGGCATATGCTATTCAACCTAGAAGAAAGAATACTTGCCTCCTCGGTATTTGGTTTTTACACCAGCTAAACCAAGGCCGCCCCTCATGTTGAGAAATTGTTCAGCAACTTGCTTTAGGACAGAATGACTCACACCTGTTTCAATGGAAGAAAAAAACAAAGCTAGAGTCAATATTTCTGCAATATAATTATAAAGCTTCTGTTTTTGCTTGTTTTAAAAAGATGTAATTATTAAACGCAAACCAGGCTTTGAGACAGATGAGCAGGCAGAAGCAACACACCGGTCTGGATCCCTGGAACCCACCTGAGGGTGGAAGGATTGTCTTCTGACCTCTACATGTGTGGTGGTGATGCTATGTGCTTAGCTGCTAATCATGCACACATACATACTAATAAATTATTTAAACCCAAAAGTACCCAAATATTACAGAGATAAACAGCAAAGAAAATACGAATCTTCTTGCTAAAATAGATTTACAATCTACCTGCTACCAATTTACAATTTATTAACTATTTTATTTATCTAGATATTTTCCTGCATAGTTACTGGTATATATTAATTTTCTTTCATCTTTTTTATTTTCTTCGAGAGAGGGTTTCTCTGTGTAGCCCTGATTGTTCTAGAATTCACTCTGTAGACCAGACTGGCCTTGAACTCATAGATCCACCCACTTCTGCTTCCTGAGTGCTAGGATTAAAGGCATGCACCACCACTATCCAGCTCACTTTTATTCTTGTGTGGTGCCAGAGGCTGAATCTAAGGTCTGAAGCAGGCTAGACATATGTTTTTCTACTGAGCTACATCCCAAGACCCTATTTTAAAAGTGCTACTATTGTCTTTAATGCTTCTAAATTATCTTCCATATTTTGTATCTATGTAGTTAGAAATGGTTATAAAATATCCCTCTCGATGAATACATCTTTTTAATAGACATTAGCATATTTCTAATAGCTGTTGGAATCTTGCATTGTACACTAAAGGGCAATCAAGAGTGAAAAGACAAATCACGTAATATATCTGTAAGTCACAAACTTGGTAAGTGGCTATACAGTATCCAAAACAAAGGACCTTTAATAGATATATTCAAAAGCCGTCAACTTATATTTCACCAATAATTCTTTTTCAAGATAGAGTCTCACTATGTAGCTCTGGTTGGTCTAGAACTTACTATGTAGACCAGGCTGGCCTCAGACTTGGAGAGGAGAGGTTTACCTGCTTTTGGAGTGCTGGAATTATAGGCATGAGCCACCACTCCCAGCATGCCATCAAGTTTTGACAGTGTATATTTCCCCAAATCCTAGGTAATGCTGGGAAGAGCCAACCCTTTAATTTTTGCCAATCTTACAGATTAAATTTTTCTTAATTATTAGTGATGCTCTTTGCTTATAAATTTTGTAAACATTGTCAAGACTTTAAAGGAAGTAGTAAAATACTGTAATTTATTTCCCAAACAACTAGCAGTTAAAACCCTATCATATACTATCCTCCCAGAGTTTTCAAAATGTTCGGTCCTATGCATATGTCACACWGTTTAAGGGGTTGCTCTCAGGAAGCAAACTGACATGCAGGCAATCTCATACTTACCAAGTCCGACCAGAGCCATTCTTGCACTTGTGAAGTGGTTCTGAACAAAGTAATGTAACTGAGGAAGTAAATAAGAACTATTAGGTCACATCAGTATAAATACAAAAGGCTAAAACATACAAGTGCAGTGTGGCAGGAAACAAATCCCAGGCTTGAATGCTGCCATGATGGACCACGAAGGATAGCTATTGTCCATCACTCTGTGATGGCTTAAGAAAGCAAGACCTTATGGCCTCATGGTTCTACGAAACTAATAAAACCATCGACTTTAAACAGACTGAATGGTGTGAGAGCTTGTGATGGTTTATAGATGCTTGACCCAGGGAGTGGCACTATTAGGAGGAGGTGTGGCTCCGTTTGAGTAGGTGTGTCACTGTGGATGTGGACTATAAGACCCTCATCCTAACTGACTAGAAGAACTCTCAGCTCTGCCTGCACCATGCCTGCCTAGATGCTGCCATGCTCCTACCTTGATGATAATGGACTGAACCTCTGAACCTGTAAGCCAGAAGCAATTAAATGTTGCCTTATAAGACTTGTCTTGGTCATGGTGTCTGTTTACAGCAGTAAAATCCTAACTAAGACAATTATCTCAATCTCAATTGAGACAGTATCTCAAGCTGGATGAACTGGGAAACRTGATTAAAGCACTTGTCATGCAAGTGTCAAAACCAAAGCTTGGAACCGAGAACTTATGGAAATGCCAGGTAAGCAGGGTGGCAGAAACTGATCCCTAGAGCTGAGTCTGAGAGAGAGATCCTGTCTCAATTGAGGATGATTCCTGACTTCAGTCTTGAACCTCCACATGCATGTGCACACATATGTACCCGCACATACATGTAAAACATGCAACATTTAAACAAATAACATCACACCGCAGACATAAAAATGGGAAAAATATTTTAAAAATGAATAAAAATGGCCGGGCGGTGGTGGCGCACGCCTTTAATCCCAGCACTTGGGAGGCAGAGGCAGGCGGATTTCTGAGATTGAGGCCAGCCTGGTCTACAGAGTGAGTTCTTTCTTTTCTTTTCTTTTCTTTTCTTTCTTTCTTTCTTTCTTTCTTTCTTTCTTTCTTTCTTTCTTTCTTTCTTTCTTTCTTTCTTTTTGAGGTAGGTCTGTCCTACCCATTTTTGAAACCAATTTGTTAACCCGGATTATCAAATAGATGGAAAGACCCATCCTAATAAATGTGGGTAGCCACATCCATGGGCTGGGACCCAGGCCTGAACAAAAAGGAGAAGGCTAGTGGAGTACCAAAATTCATCCACCTGTTGCCTAACTGCAGATGTAAAGTAACCAGTTGTTTCACACCCCCACTGTCAGGCCCTGCTGCCAAGACAGACAGTATCCTCAAATTCTGACCCAAAATAAACTTTTCTAAGTTGCTTTTTTATAAAGAATGTCATCATCATAATGATTAAAGTTACAAATAAATAGTTTCCAATATAGATTACAGAATTGTCTAAGAGAGGGTAAATACAAAAATAACACTGTTTCTGATACCCACAGTATAGATGGATTAAGTAGATTCTAGGTGGAATCTTAGGATCTTTCAAACCAGTCAAGTTTTATGCAGTTGGAGCACACCTCTGTGATCCTGGAACAGAGGAGGCCAATGCAGAAAGAAGACTGTGAGTCTGAGGTCAGTCAGGGTTATCATACAGAGAAAAAAAACCCAACTACTTATTTATCCAACATAGTTGCCAACACTCAGTGAGATTTAGGAATCTTGGTTTGCATGACCACCTTAGGCTAAGCAGACAAGAAGCAGGACTAGCATCTAATTATGAATAATGAATGAGTTCTACCTCAAAGAGGTTGAAAATTTCTTTTGGAGGCAGGGGGGAAAAACCCTCATTTTATAGGTAAGTGGATATGTACTTGTTTATAAGCAGAGAGACACTGTTCTACACTGTAGAGGCACAATATCTACTGGAGGGGTTCAGAGAGTGACTGAAGTGATACTGATAAGAAACACTGCCTGAACTTTGACCACTTTAATCAAGAAACTATGACCAAAAAGAACGGTTAACATCTGTGGAGTTACCTTAGACGACCAAACAACTATCTGGATTTTCTTTTTTTTTTTACTGAAGCTGAACTGCTAAAGTGTACTACTCTAATTTCCTTATCCTTCCCTTAGCCTAAGAACACATTAAAAAAATGAACAAACAGGGGTTTTGAGAGATGGCTCAGAAGTTCAGAGCACTGACTGCTCTTCCAGAGGTGCTGAGTTCAATTCCCAGCAACCACATGGTGGCTTACAACCATCTGTAATGAGATCCAATGCCATCCTGGCGTGTCTGAAAACAGCTACCATGTATTCATGTAAATATAAATAGATCTTTTTTCTTTTCTTTTTWAAAAAAAAGAGAACCAAAACATTAATGACCTTTGAAAGCACTGAGTTTATCATAGTTAGCATTCTARTATTGCCAAGAATAGTTTTTTGCTTAAATGGGAATTTTTGGTCTATACTGATTTATAAATTGCCTTTATTTACAACATGCTATGGAATGTTTACATATTTGTTAATATTTTTGTTTCTTTTCTAAAAAATTAAATGCTTTAATGATGATGGTGAGTCCGGGTATGACTGTGCCATGATGAATGTATGAAGTCAGAAAATATCTATCTTCAGGGAGTTGGTTCTCTTTGCTTATGGTGGGATGTGGGATCAAACTAAGGTCGCTGGATTTGACTGGCAAGAGATTTTACCTATCAGCCATCTCACCAGCGCTCAATTAACATTTCAGAATGAGTAAACAGCATGTATTCTAAAACAGGGAGCTTACATAAGTAATCACCTAAAGCTGGATATTAACTTCTTCCTAATTTTTAACAACTATATAGCAATTCTGAGTAGACATCCTTGAGAGCCCTGTTTTCCTGTAGCATTCTTTAGATACCTATATGGCATTTCTTCACCAAGGGAAATCTGACTTCTAAAAAAATTTCAAAACTCACTGGAAGCTAGTCATATAGAAAGTGTTGCCAATTCTTGTCCTGTGGCAAGAATTACGACTTTTCGTCCCCAGACAAATCTTCACTCAGCTTCTCAAAGTAGCCTCAAACTTGAGGCAATCCCCCCACCTCAGCTACCCAAGTGTTCGGATTATAGGTCTCAATCACTATACCTGATTTATGAATTATGATTTTTGGATGAGTACCACTCAATAGTAGACACTAAATTACAGATTGGTAGGATGAACAAGATTATATAGTTTTCTAATCAGACTAGAAATGAGAAACAATACTTGAGTCAACACCTAGAAAAAATTGGTAATTTCAAAATGGGAAGTAAGGAACGGGAGGTAAGGAAGCGAGGTTTATTTCACACATGTCATTAGAGGCGCTAAATTTTATAACCATAAAATACTTTGCTATGATAGCTAACCATTAAATTACTTAAAAAATATTCATACATACAGAAAAGGCTATAGAGGAAAATACACCAGGTATTAACATTGAGTGCCTTTTGGCATGTAAGCTAGTTTTTGTTTTTGGCTCTAAGTCTTCTCCCTGCACATTCAGTGCACATGCATGCATGTGTGCATGCGGTATGTAAACGTGCAGATCAGAGGTCGATGTCAGGTTGCCTTGCTCCATCACTCACTGTTTTATCAGTCCTTAGAGATAGGGTCTCTGACTGAATCTGGAGCTAGGTTGGCAGTTAGCAAGCCTGGCGATTCTCCTGTTCACTCCACAGCACAAGGACTACAGGTCCGTGTGGCCACTCTTGGCTGTTACATGCATGTAAAACTCAGATTCTCATGTTTGTGCAGCAGGAGCTCTTACACACTTAGCCACCTCTCCAGACCCACAAGACAATCTCGTCTTCATTTTGCTTGTTTTAGATTTTCATTTTAGGACTTTGTTGCTCATAAAAACTTTTTAGTTAAGATATTTWAAAAAAATACTGTTTAAAAAGAAGTTTAGTCAAAAAAACAAGTATGTTGGGAAGAAAAAAGTAGAATGGGTTTCTTTCTTTCTTTCTTTTTTTAAAAAGATTTATTTATTATTATATGTGAGTACACTGTAGCTGTCTTTAGACACACCAGAAGAGGGTGTCAGATCTCATTGCTGGGATTTGAACTCAGGACCTTCGGAAGAATAGTGCTCTTWCCMCCCCCCCCCCCCAATGGATTTCTTAAAATTAGGAGTTCATATAAAACCCAACAAACATCCTGAAACAGCATGTTTACTATAATGTGGTCTGGTGGTTAGGAGGGAGCATTCATAACACAGCCCACCACTTACTTCCTCTGATGTTATCTTCCCCATCCTATAGTCAGGACAGTACAAGGGATTAGCCAAGGCATTCTTGTAGGCAACATCGTGCAAGTTCTCAATGACACCTGAAAGACAAACAACAGGTGCTCAAATGTATGGATGGCTACGGTATTTTAAAAGCCTATACAGATTTGAGACTGAAGCTTCCAGAGACTTGAAATTTGTTACCACATAACTTATAGCAACTTTTAAAGTTGTGCCTGCAGAATATAGAGAAAGGAGAGCAGTTGTCTCTGTAAGACAAGAATAATTTATTTAATCTGAATCTGACTTTACATCTAGGTTCCCTCCCTGGGTAATGAGCGAGCTGCCAGGACCCGGGGAGTTCTGAAAGCAGCCAGCTTAGGTTAATCACCAGTTATTGGGAGTAAACAGCTACTTAACACTGACCGGGACTTACTCTTTCCTGGCGCCCTGGCACTGCTTCACCTGCCTTCTGGGTTCTGTGCCTTCTCTGGAACTGTATCCCCTGTATCTGCTCATTATTTGGGTATACCTCCTGATACCAAGCACTGTGCTTGTTGCTAGAAACATGGAGAGGAGTCAGATACAATGGCCACCCTCAAAATGTTGAGGGGAAAAATTATGAAATAAAATTGTTKTGAGTATAATGTTAGCAGTAACGTGTGCAGCTGGGCATGTGGAATGACAGCAGGACATGGAAGAGAGTAAAAGAAAGAAAACCTTGGAAAAGTCTTCTGCAATGATTAATTCCTGGGTCACTAACTTGTGAATAGTATAAAAGGCAGAGGAAACAGACAAAGCAGGGTCAGGTAGGGTGGGGGAGTCAGTGATGGAAAGGAAAGATGCAGGAGCAGGGAACAGCTGGAAAGGAAGGCCTTGCAGTCTTCACTGTTAAGAAATGAAAACTGTTCAAGGAGATAGGTGGGTATGTTTAACCTCATTTTAAACATTACAAATGTAAACAAGTATCAAAACATACATGGTTCTCATTAATAAGCATTATTTTTGCATATAAATAATTACAACAAAAACTAAGAGGAGGAGGATGGGGTCAGATGAAAGCTATAAAGGCTAGACACGAGTTTTGGACTCTACTCACAAACTGTTTTTAAAAGATGCTCATTTGGTTTTCAAAGCAGAAGGGTCACTGGCAAGGAATCAGGAAGTTGGACTAAATTAGTATTCCTAGGGGTGGATGTGAAAGCAGCCAGGAGATATCACAGGACATGTTTGGTGAGAGAAAGACAAAGACTGGAACCCTGATGGTGAGAAGCAGCCAGCTTGGACAAGTACGTCGCCTTGTTTACAACTTTGCCATTTGACCACATTCCTCTGTAACCCAAGTATCTGTGATATATTAGCCACACAAACCTCTCACTAACTCTCACACAGGTTATTTCTTGCGAGTCCTGCATTTGGTCCCCAGCACCTCTCTGAACACTACAGCTGGCCCCTATTCTGGTCCACCTGCTCAGTTTTGCTCCAATCAGGAGCGATGTAATGTCTAAAAGCCAGCAGTGTTTGCTTATAGATTTGGTTTGCCAGTTATATCTGTTAAGATTATATAATTAAACATTATAGATATCAAAGCGAAAAAGTTGTTTTAAGAATTAYGGAGTTTTTTCTTAAACTTTTTATTCAAAAACAATTTTATACAATATATTTTGTTCATATTTTTCCTACTCAATTTTCTGATCTTTCTCTCTTTAAAAATAAATAAAACCCAAGAAATACACATGCCCTCTGACAAAAACAGTAATCTAAATAAACAAGTGAAAGACTAGGACAAAACCTGTGGATGTGCTCTGGAAGGACCCTGTAGGGAGAGTCAGTGACAACAGCAACAGTAAGCTGCCTCAGTAGAAGCAGCGGAGCTAACTGCTGCTGGGTTTGTTCTAAGCAAAACAGAAACAAAACCAACACAGTGAGGGGACAGACAGCATAGCACATACAGTGTACTGTCAATCTGCCCACTCTCCTTCAATAACAGAGTACTTTGGGAGATATTTTCAAGGCCACATAAGATTTTCTGTACAAACTGAATCTTCTCAAAACCAGTATCTTGGAACAAAGGAATGGATCTGCAAATGTACTTACGAGTCTGTGGATTCTGAAAGGCAACAGCTTTGTCAATCTTTAGCTGAGACCGAAGGGCAGCTACTTCCCAACGGCGAAATTCTGGTGCTGTCGTGACATTGAGCAGGAATTCCATCAGGATTTCACTACAGAAAACCAGTGAAGAGGTACAGGTCACAAATTTATGCTGGCGATATGACACATACTTTTAATCCTACATCTGGAAGGTAGAGGCTGGAAAACTTTTTCTTCTAGGCTAGCCTGAGCTATGACATAATACCTTGTCTTGAAAAGCCCAGGCCTTGGGTGGGAGCTCAGGATCGAATCCTTGCTTGGCATGCCCCAAGGCTGCAGGTCAGKGGTCCTCAACCTCCCTAATCTGTGACCCTTTACATAGTTCCTCATGCTGTGCGACTTCCAAACATAAAATTATTTTTGTTGCCGCTTCATAACTGTAATCTTGCTACTGTAAATTGTAATGCATTATCAATGTATATTGTAATATAATCAAACATTATAAATATCAATGCAAAAAAGGTATATTAAGACGTATGGAGTATGTTTTTTTAAAATGTACTTTTTTTAAAATTAATTTTACATATATGAATACACTGGAACTGTCTTCAGACACACCAGAAGAGGGCATCAGATCCCATTACAGATGGTTGTGAACCATCATGTTGTTGCTGGGAATTAAACTCAGGACCTCTGGAAGAACAGACAGTGCTCTTAACCCCTGAGCCAGCCATCTCTCCAGCCCCTGGAATGTTTTTTTTTTTTTTTTTTTTTTTTTTTTTTATTGAAAAACAATTCTTATACAGTATGCTTTGCTCATCTTTTTCCTACCCAACTTTCTGTTCTTTCTTTCTTCTTCTTCTTCTTCTTTTTTTTTTTTTTGGATTTTTTTCGAGACAGGGTTTCTCTGTTTCCCTGGCTATCCTGGAACTCACTCTGTAGACCAGGCTGACCTCGAACTCAAAAATCTGCCTGCCTCTGCCTCCCAAGTGCTGGGATTACAGGTGTGTGCCACCACCGCCCGGCTCTCTTTCTCTCTTCTTAAGAAGAGAATCTAATGTAAATATCTGTGTTTTCAATGGTCTAAGGCAACCCCTGTGAAAGGGCGGTTCGATCCCCAGAGGAGTCGTGACCCACGGGATGAGAACTACTGCTCTATGTCATCTCCAGGACTAATTCTTTAATTTTTTTTTTTTTTTTTTTTTATGGTCCAGTCTTAATCCCCCTCCTGGTCCTCCCTGACTGTTATGCAACCCATACCTCCTCCCCCTAACTCCCAAATTTGTATTTTTTTTAAAAAGTATATTATTTCTACTTTTTAATTATTTTTTTCTTTAGATTTAAATAAGTCTTATTATGTATATATGCCTCTGTATAGGTTTACAAACTTGAGTCAAGGACTCATGGAAACCAAAAGAGGGCACTGGATCCCCTGCAACTGTAGTTCCACGCAGTTCTGTGTCCAGATGTGGGTGTTAGGGTCCAAATTTTGGTTTACTGCAAGAGCAGTATACAATCGTAATCATTCACTAAACTGTCTCTCTGGTCCCTACGTCTTTTTTTTAACTGATTTTTTTATTTAATATAATAGTAAGTTTTATTTGCACTATCTGTCCCTAGTACCCCATAAAAGCAGRTATCTAGTACGTGCAAGCACTTACATGTCACTCCGAATGCCTTCGACAGTGTATGCCATGTTCTCTCTTGTTGCAGTCACACTGAATTAAAAATATGTTACAGTGAATTATCTGAGTCTGAAAATGCAACTATATATGCAACTAAAAATTTTAAGTACTTTTTAAAAAATGGCAAATAAATCCACCTTAAAAAGTAATCAAATTTTGCCTCATGGATGAACCTCAAGGATCTTATGTTAGGTAAGTTACTAATGAGCATAGTTTTACCATTTATTCATACAAAGAACAAACTGACAGCAAAATTTAAAGCTAACATTTCAAGAAAAGGACAGTCAAAACCAGAGAAAATAGGATGGTGGCCAAGGRCGAAGGGAACAGGAGGTCATAGCTTATTGGGAGAATTTCAACTGAGTACAACAGTGTCCAGAGGTGGACAGAGGTAACAATTATCAAATGTCAACGCCRTGGAACCCATATAGATTTAAAGTGGCTAAGTTTATGTTCCACATATTTTACAATGAAAAACAAAAGGGCAAATCCTCAAGACTCCCTTGTAGTCTTTTGATAACAGTTCCCTTATTCTCCCCAACTCCACAAACCATAACCCTAAGCATACTGTCTTTAAACTATACAGATATACAAGTTAATCTCACTTTCTAACTGCTGTGTAGTTAGGAAGTGAACTATTAGTTCTTAAAAAAAAAAAAAAAGATAAGATCAAGGCTACTATTCTTTATTCATTTCTTGTACTAAACTTTTAGCTTTTAGTCATTAAAAAAATTAACACAGTTTATGGTGGCATCATAGTACCACAATGCTAACACTGTTTCTGGGGAATAGCCTCTTTCTTTCTTTCTTTCTTTCTTTCTTTCTTTCTTTCTTTCTTTCTTTCCTTTTTTTTCTTTTTTGTTTTTTTCGAGACAGGGTTTCTCTGTGTAGCCCTGGCTGTCTGGAACTCACTCTGTAGACCAGGCTGGCCTTGAACTCAGAAATCCACCTGCCTCTGCCGCCCAAGTGCTGGGATTATAGGCATGCGCCACCACTGCCCGGCTAGGAATAGCCTTTTTCTACCTTTTGTCCACTCCCCCCACCCCGCCCCATTTATGGTTTTTACTTTCCCAATCAGAAGTCTTTTTCATATTGTACACACTATAAATGTCTATTCCCAATCACTCACATCCATCCACCTACTGCACATATAGCCATATTTCACATTTTTGATGAAAATTCATCAACTTTTTCCCCTTCTGTTTATGAAATCKTTCATCTCTGTTAATAACGAGGAGTCATCCTATAATTGAATATTTGTATTCCCCCACACACTTTGAGACAGTCTCACTATGAAGTCCTGGCTGGCCTGGAGTTTCCTGATATCCTCTGCCTCCCAAACACTGTGATTAAACGCATATGCCATTATGTCCAGTTTCCTCTACACACAAAGAGGAATTATTTTTATTTTAATTTTTAATT